>JARYGA010014077.1:0-147425 GCA_030545235.1 Helianthus tuberosus | reverse complement strand
TGCCATACATGACATTTTGACATGGATATTTGACATAGACATTTGACATGGATATTTGACATAGACATTTGACATGGATATTTGACATAGACATTTGACATTGATATTTGACATAGACATTTGACATGGATATTTGACATAGACATTTTGACATGATTTACATCTTGACATGAACATTTTACATTGTTTGGTTTGGTTTGATTAAGTGATTAAGTAACGATGCGTGTGTAATATGATACAAGCATGGTGGATACGCCGCTGGTACTTCCTATATATAAGTGTTTGTATGGTATTACATGTCGTAACGTTATTTGAATCATTTCAGTTTGAGACATAGAACATTTCATACAAATAACATACTTTTCACAAGACATTGATTTATAAACAACTTATCTTATGCAAACACATTTTACTTGGTTATTCATTTAACCTTACATTTATTTATACTTATCATCTGATCTTATCGTTTTTCAAATGATTTAAAAGACAAAGCAAATAACAAGGTTCATGACTAAACATTTTCTCAAACATAAGTCATGAATCTTATTTTCACAAAACCTATGTATCTCACAGGCATTTTTATGCTGACGTACCTATTTTCACATGTGTTTTTCAGGAACTGTTGCATAAGATGGTCAAGTTACACATAGACAGACTTGGGCTTTAGTGACAATAAAAGATGCAAGACTAGTTAATTATGTTGTATTTCTTTGTTTGTTAAGGCATTGTAACACTTTTAATCAATAAAACGAAACTTTAATTTCCATGGTTGTGAAACATTAATTGTGTTACAACACGCCCCGATGTTTCCGCCGCGATTTGTTGTTTTACGCGGTCGGGGTGTGACAGCCAATGGAGAAACCATTAGAATTTCTAAAATTTTGCAGGGAGCAAGAATAGAAATTTTGAATCAGAAATTTATTGCAAATCTTTATCCCATGAATCTGGCAGGATTCGATGTTGTTTTAGGAATGGATTGGTTAATAGCCAATAGAGCCAATATTTTATGTGATCAAAAGTCAATTCAAGTAAATGCACCAATAGGTAAAATGATCACAATTAAAGGAGATAAACCAAATAGATCCACACAATTTATCTCTGTGATGAAAACTGCAAGCTATATAAGAAAAGGTTCTATAGTGTATTTGATTTCTGTAATCACTAACACTAAAGGAAAGGATTTAAAAGATATTCCAGTAGTATCTCAGTTTTCAGATGTATTTCCAGAAGAATTGCCAGGGCAACCTCCAAATAGAGAAGTCGAATTCAGAATCCATTTAATACCAGGAACATCACCGATTGCCAAAGCACCCTATCGTTTGGCACCTGCAGAAATGCAAGAATTGAAGAAACAATTAAATGAATTATTAGAGAAAGGATTTATACAGCCAAGTTCGTCACCATGGGGAGCGCCGATACTATTTGTTAAAAAGAAGGATGGATCAATGCGTATGTGCATTGACTACCGTGAATTAAACAAGGTTACGATTAAAAACCGGTACCCATTACCGAGAATCGATGATCTGTTTGATCAACTGCAAGGAGCGCGATTTTTCTCTAAAATCGATTTAAGATCAGGATATCATCAATTAAAGGTACAGGAAGAGGATATTCCTAAAATCGCATTCAGAACAAGGTGTGGACATTATGAATTTACTGTCATGCCATTTGGTTTAACCAATGCCCCAGCTGCATTTATGGACATGATGAAGCGAATATGTAAGCCATATTTGGATAAATTCATAATTGTTTTCATAGATGATATTTTAATTTACCCTAAGAGTAAAGAAGATCATGCAAAGCATTTGCACGCACTTTTAAGTTTATTAAGAAAGGAAAAGCTTTATGCTAAATTGTCTAAGTGCGAATTTTGGTTAGAACAGGTACAATTTCTTGGACACTTAGTCAATCATGAAGGAATTCATGTGGATCCCACAAAGATCGAGGCAATTACTAAATGGAAAACCCCTGAGTTGCCAACTGAGGTTAGAAGTTTCTTAGGATTGGCCGGTTATTATAGAAGATTTATTCAAGATTTTTCTAGAATAGCCATTCCCTTAACTAAGCTAACCTGTAAATCTGTTAAGTTTGAATGAGGATTAAAACAAGAAGAAGCTTTTAGAATTCTTAAGCAAAGATTAACTCATACACCCATATTAGCGTTACCAGAAGGAACTGAAGACTTTGTAGTATATTGTGATGCTTCTAAATTAGGTTATGGATGTGTGTTGATGCAACGACAAAAGGTTATAGCTTACGCATCTAGACAACTTAAGAATCATGAAGAGAATTATTCAACCTATGATCTAGAACTAGGAGCTATAATTTTTGCTCTTAAAATTTGGAGACATTACCTTTATGGTAGTAAGTTTACCATATTCACTGATCATAAGAGTTTAAGGTATATTTTCAAGCAAAAGGAGTTGAATATGAGACAAAGACGCTGGATGGAAATGCTTAGTGATTATGATTGTGATATCCAGTATCATAAAGGAAAACCAAATGTAGTAGCAGATGCTTTAAGTCGAAAGTATCATGAAAAGCCAAAAAGGGTACGTTCTCTTAAATTAAATCTACAAGTAAATTTAAATGATCAGATAAGAGAAGCACAAGAATCAGTAATCAAGGATGATACTGAAAAATTAAAAGGTATGCTAAAAGAATTAGAACAAGGAACAGATGGAATTTGGAGATTCCATGAAAAGAGAATGTGGATACCTAAATTAGGAAACCTACGTTATTGTATTTTAGAAGAAGCCCATAAATCTAAGTATACGATGCATCCAGGTAGTGATAAAATGTACCAAGATTTAAGGAAGAATTTCTGGTGGATAGGAATGAAAAAGGATATAGCAGCCTATGTTTCTAAATGTTTAACTTGTTCACAAGTTAAAGCTGAACACTAGAAACCCTCAGGTTTGTTACAGCAATTAGAAATGCCAGTGTGGAATTGGGAATTAATAACAATGGATTTTGTTACTAAATTACCCAAAACAAAGAAAGGAAATGATACAATCTGGGTGATTGTAGATAGGCTAACCAAGTCAGCTTATTTCCTATCAATGAAAGAAACTTTCAGTATGGAACAATTAGCTAAATTATATGTAAATGAAATTGTTTCTTTACATGGAATTCCTTTATCAATTGTTTCTGATAGGGATAGCCGATTTACCTCTCATTTTTGGTCAAGTTTGCAAAAGGCAATGGGAACCAAGTTAAAATTGAGCACAACTTATCATCCTCAAACCGATGGACAAAGCGAAAGAACAATTCAAACGATGGAAGACATGCTTAGAGCTTGTGTAATTGATTTTGGAGGTAATTGGGACGATCACTTACCTTTAATAGAATTTTCTTACAATAATAGTTATTACACAAGTATCAATGCTGCACCATTCGAAGCACTTTATAGACGAAAGTGCCGAACCCCAGTCTGTTGGGCAGAAATTGGGGAAAAGCAACTATCTGGACCTGAGATAGTACAAGAAACAACTGATAAGATTATTCAAGTCAAGGAACGACTGAAAGCAACACGTGATCGACAGAAGAGTTATGCTGATAAC
This sequence comes from Helianthus tuberosus, assembly GCA_030545235.1. Classification (NCBI taxonomy): domain Eukaryota; kingdom Viridiplantae; phylum Streptophyta; class Magnoliopsida; order Asterales; family Asteraceae; genus Helianthus; species Helianthus tuberosus. The sequence goes on along the minus strand of JARYGA010014077.1, from coordinate 143,862 downwards.
CGACGCAAGCCATTGGAGTTTAAAGTAGGAGATAAAGTATTGTTGAAAGTCTCTCCTTGGAAAGGAGTAGTAAGATTCATAAAACGGGGAAAGTTAAGCCCCAGGTATGTTGGACCTTTTGAGATTATTAAAAGAATAGGACCCGTAGCCTATCAGCTACAACTGCCAGAGGAAATGGCAGGAATACATGATGTATTTCATGTATCAAATCTCAAAAAGTGTTTAACTGATGAATCACTGATAGTGCCTCTTAAGGATATAGAGGTAAATGAACAACTCAAGTTTGTAGAAATGCCTCTATAAATTGAAGACAGGAAAATCAAGAATCTCAAGCATAAGAGACTAGTTCTGGTCAAAGTGAAATGGGACTCCAAAAAAGGACCTGAGTACACATGGGAGCTTGAATCGGAAATGCAAAGGAAATATCCGTACTTGTTCCAGTAAGATCTCGAGGATGAGCTCTAAAACAAGGTGGGGAGAATGTAACAACCCTCGGTAAAACCAACACCCTCATGTTATTTTCGACACTCTAGTATATTTTAAATTACCCTTAAATGTCTTTAAATACACCCCGTATGTTAAAACCGAGCCCGAAATATATTATAACATATAAAATAAATTAAAAACAATAAAAATTAAGCTGAGGCGGGCCGCGTAGACCCACCCCAAGCTTTTACGCGGGCGGTATCAGGGTTGAAACCTGATATCGATGATTTCTTTAGTTCAAGCGGGCCGCGAGAGATGAACAACACGGCAACACCCTGAGCCGACACGTGTCGACATCGTGGCGAGTCTAGATCATGACCGGGACAAGCTACGCGTTGACCCAGCTTTGACGCGGGCCGCGTAAGCTTTGCCTGTGTTTTACGCGGGGCGCGTGAGAGTCCAATATCAGCACCTATATAAGCAGGAAATAGGTTTTCGTTTTCCGTCGCTCATTCCTTTCATTCTAAATCGCAATTTATGTAGTAGGCTTATAATACGCGGATATTATACCCCCTAATTAGCAAGGTTCTGCTCCGTTGTAAGTGTTATAACCCCGGTTTCATAGTAGATACGCTGCCCGATTGATTTAGGGTTTCGAAATAACTGTCGTGGTTCTGCCCGACGTAGTTGTTGGAATGCCGTCTCGGGGAGGGTATCATTAATATTTTCAAAGGGTTATGATACTAATCAATGTACATTTGTATAAATTATAGATTATATCCAGGAAACCCTTACGCGAAGTCTAAGATAGCAAAGTGAGTTTATCCTCTTTTTGTTAACCTTTTAGTAATGTTTTACAAAACCTTAATTGTTTTACAATGTGATTAAGCGGTGATTGAGTCTTTGTAGTTCTTCAATTACTGCCGATATGTTGGGGTTTTGTATACAAAATTTACTACCTTGTGAGTAGTAAGTCGGGGATGACAGTACGTTACCATTGGACAACAAGTTAGCCAATGTGTAATAGGACCCACAAGTCAGGATTGACAGTACTGAATGAGTAATTGTGTAGAAATAAACAATGTGATCGCTCTCAATACTGTTTTAATTGATAAAATGTTTCTTGATTAAACTGGGATTCACTCACCAGTATTTCCCACTGACAAATGCTTTTAAAACGCATTTCAGGTAACACAATGTGATAGCCAATTAGTAAAAAGCCAGCTGGAGAGCACTGAAGGCTTGGGAAAAATGTGGCTATAAAAGTTACCTAAAAGACGATGTTTTAAATTCAATAAAATAGGGTTTATCCCTATAAATATATTGTAATAAGAAACTTGGGTTTTTCCCATGTGATTATTAATATCAAATATGGTGGTTTTACTCTGATAAACATTTCCTAACTACGGTCCTGATGTAAATTCTGTCACACCCCGACCACGTAAAACAAAAAAGCGTGGCGAAAACGTTGGGGGGGTGTTGTAACAGAATTATCGTTTCATAACCATGGATACAAAAAGTGTTTCGTTTCATTGATAATATTAAACATTAACATTGCCTTAACATAGAACAAACAAGTTTTATATCGACTATCATCGTTTTATGTCACTAAGGCCTCGTCCAGATCCTATGTGACGCATGCATCCTAGAACGTCTATCAAGCAACAACACCTGAAACATATGTAAAAACAAAGTCAGCAAAGAAATGCTGGCGAGTACATAGGTTTTATAAGGGTATCGGAATCGTGGCTTCGTTTACATGTTGCAGTACTTTATTAGACTTCAAGAGTCAAAATACAAACCTCGTTTTGAAAAGCGTATTGCAACATAATTAACCAACTCAAACCAAATGGGTTATCGTTTATAAAATCTCGTAGCCATGATTCTTAACCCAAAAACACTTTTGTTTTTGAAAAACCATTTTGTAAAACATCTCGTAAAAACTCGTTAATAAAACTCGTATATTATTTCGAAAACATCGTTGAGTGACATCGTTTCAATATCGTTTACCCAAGTGAACTAACTAACGCCACGGTATGTAATATGTTGAAAACACTTATATATAAGAAGTACCAGCGGCGTATCTACCATGTTTTCACCACATTACACCCGTCCCGTTATCTAAACACTAGCCAAAAACCAATCGTTTAACATCGTTTCCAAATCGTTTACTCGTTTAAATCGTTTAAATCATCCTCGTTTTAATTGTGAAAACTTATACATAGTCGTCTCGCTAATAACATTCAAACCTTCGTGACTCGACTTCCTCGTTCCTCGCTTCTCGTATTAACAAACCCCCAAAGGATAAGTTAATAATTACAGATTCAATCGTTACCCACAACACCCACACATAACCATGGATATAGTGAAATAACGGGATTTGTCAGATCCTATGGTACCATAACCTAATACTGGTCGGTTCGGCCAAAATTAATGAATGTCATTCGTTATGTAACTACAACCAACAAGTTCGTTCACATTATCGAAATCGTTATTAGTTTAGTATAAATCGTTTTAATCGTTTTTGGAATTATCGTTAACACCTTGAAAACGTTATGTACATATGAATCACCCCAAAACATTTGAAAACAGTAAAATAGGGGAACTATGTACTCACATGTAGTGCAAGGTATCCTCAATCAATAGTACTTCAACAAACTCGAGTAAACAAGAGAAATCGAGCAGCACCTAGTAATCGAACCACTAGTCAAACAATAGACGCCTAAATCGGAAGATCGGCCAGAATGAGGTCTTGCAACCCAAATGAGTGTTGGAACTCATGTGATATGGTTTAACAACTCCTACATCCTAAATCGGAACCTAACCTAAGTGCTTTCGACCCATCGCGACCCATTAAGGTAGCTTATGCTACTTTAACGCGTCGTGCGCGCAAACGCGCGTTCGAGACGTCTAACTAGTCCCATGACAAGTATTATATGCCTATACAAGTTTAATCATGTTGTATAATCAGTTATGTGACAAATGTTTAGGTTACATATGCTTAATTACCAATTATGCATGAAAAGGGTATTTTGGTAATTTACCTAAGGCATATAAACTACTTATCATACAACTACCTAAACTAGGTGACCATAAGGTATAACCTCGGAAGGTTATTCCCTATGCTACTATGGTCACTAAACATGTTTGGTCGGATCCTAATGATCGACCAAACGGGTCGTGTTCGAAAGTCTAAGCGGGTGTTTAGTCCGCTTGACTTACGACTCTACATAAGCACTAATCTAAAAAGTGACGAGCTAAACATGCTAGAACATGTTTAGTTAAGTTAGAAAACAGGTTTTGATATCAAACCAAACGGTTTTGATATCCTAGAGTAGTTTGGTTACAAAATACGCGTAAATGCGCATTTTGGCCGAAACTTCGACTCGTCACTGAGCCTAGATAACGTGGTAATCAGTAGGTATAGTCACTAGGGACTATAACCATCGTGATTACGCTCACGTTATGAAGTTCAAACAAACTTCACATTGACCATAAACTGGTCAATGCAGAAAGTCAAACGCAGTTTGACTTTAACGCTAAAACGAATGAAAAGAACGAAAGAACACTTACAGAAGGTCCCCACAAGATTTGATTCCGATTTTTCTCTCAGGTAGGAAGCATATACTTCCACTTAGAGAGCATAAATCAGATTTCAAATTGTGGGTTTTGAAGTGAAATGGATGGGGTATATATAGGATTTCTAGAACCGTTAAGATCGTTCCTCGAAAACTAAGCTTTGATCTGGACCTTACATGTGTGCCCATGGTTTTCTAAAACCATGGGAGCCCCTAATATGGACTATGTTCATTGAATACCAGCCCATGGTTTTGCAAAACCATGGGTGAAAACCATCACACTTCAAAATGGACTAGGTTCATTGAATCTGCCAGAAATTTCAAAAATGGTCCCTGCACTTGTAAAACTTGATTTTTTGGCACTTTTAAGCCCCGTTAACCCCATTTCAAGGCTCTAAAATAAAGTTAAAGTATAGGGAACTTAAAATATGCTCAAAAACATCTCGGATGTCGGTTCGTTTGGTCGTACGGTTGCGTTATTCGCTTAATTACGACGGAAGTCGCAACGAACGCAAAAACGATCCAAATTAAGCGACGAATGGAATTTTATCATGCCAAACACTAAAATAAAATATTTTAATGCTTACATAAATTTTTGGATGTCCGGATGTATTCAGAACGTAAGTTATGCGCGAAAATGCAAACTTGTGCACTTTTTGATGCTTTTAATCCCTGAATGAGCATAAAGTTTATTTTAGCATACCGAACCCCTCAAAGCCTATTTCTAAGCTATGTAAAGGTTATTTAGGGTATGTTTAACTTATGATCAAGTTCCGGAATGTTCGTTACCATACAAATCAGCATAGTTTCGCAGTTTGACACAAATAGTCCCTGCGATCGAACAAAGTTGATTTCGACACACCAAACCATTCAAAACTTATTTCTAAGTTATGTGGAGGTTATTTAAGGTATGTTAAGCCTATGTAACTATTCCGGAGTGTTTTTCGCGTTATACTGACTGCGTTTAAGCACCAGTTTGCGTATAACCTTCCAGAAAGCGATTTAGAGCTTGAAATTGGAATCGAATCAAATTGTAAAATCACTAAACACAATTACACATATAATAACACCAAAGCACATTGTTTTATTAATAATCATCATTGTTTTACTCGTACATCGATTACAGAACACAGTTATCACAAATTCCGCTGCCAAATTAACTAACCTGATACCACCAAAATTCTGAGTTCGCGTCCGCCCTTTCCCGGGGATCAGGGATTGGGGGTTGCGACAGATATGGTGCCGAATGAGTTAAATCTGAAGTACAATCTAAATGTGGGTGGCAAGGATGTGCAACACAAGGCTAAACAGATTGCTCGTGAAATCATCCACACAGGGGAGTATTTGGTTAGCAATTTGATTTCCGACCTTGATCAACTTGTTTTAGTGTGGGATCAAATGATGCAGCTTAAAGAGAGAGTTGATCAGAGTCGCTTAACCAAGCAACTTGATCCAAAATTTGACCGATTTTCAAATTTGATTGGTTATCAACAACCAGTAACTAATGCTCCTCCTACTGTCCGTGTGCCAGCTGGTATAAGAAACAAAGGTCGCGGCTCACATAAAAGGATTAAATCTAAGAAGGAACAAATGATCAGCCGCAAAGGGAAAAGGTCAAGGACATGTAGCGTATGCAATGTAATAGGTCATGATATTCGGACTTGCAAGATTCTGAAAGCCAAACAACAAGGTAAACATCAAAAAAAGAAGATGAAGGGCGTCCAGATTGAAAATGTTCCCAGAGATAAAGACAATGAGGTCGATGACGACGAAGAGGAAGATGAGTTTGAAGATTACAGTGGTAGTAGTGATGATGGATCTGAAGAAGAAGATTAGTGGGAGTAGGTTTCAGAAGATGATGAGGATGAGTAGTTTTTTCTAAATGTACATGCGAATTTGTAGGATCGTTTTCAGACCCAAAATGAGTCGTTCAGAGGTGTTCTACTCAATATGAAAGGCGGAAACAGACATATCGAGTTTGATTAAGCTAGATATTCACTTTCAATGTCTTTCTGATTGATTTGACAAAGTTTTACAGAGAGACAACACTTCGGCAGCACTTCGGCTCCGGAATCATACATCCAAGACTGCTAGAAACGGAATCAGAACACTCCTATATATAGGCAGGCTAATTCCGCTTGAACATGACTCAAGCGAAATTAGTTTCAAGTGGAATTACCATTTCACACGGAATTAATCAAGGTGATTCCGTTTGAAACGATATGTTGATTTCAAACGAAATTACCATTTCTAATTTCGTTTGAAACTACCTCTCATCCTATATTTGACATTTCCTCGAATAACGTGCCCTGATCTATCTATATACAAACAAGACTCGATAAAAGACGAAGTCGACAGACGCATGCACCAACAGACTCCCCCTCGAATGTTGACGAGTCTTCAGTGTCGAGTGTTCAATCTTCAATCTTTATCAGTCTTCTCGAACTCTATCAAAGTATCTGACAATGTAAAACTTTCTCAATCTCTGTTTTCTATTTATTTCCAGGATCTCGACCTGGCTCTATTCTCACTCTAATTCTCTTGATCAGATCTCTTGATTCCTTAAGTTCATCAGCATCAGCAACTGTATGAACTTCAATTTCAGGATCAGAACTTGGTTCTCAAGATCGTAACCCAGCTTACCTGCACATTCTCTACCTCAAAATAAATTTTCCAAATTTAAAATCTTGACAATTTTATATGTCACTTACAGGTATCTTTCTAGAATGATTTAACACTTTAAAAAATTCTTATGAATGTAGGCAAATTTTCAAAATCTTATCTTTTTTTTTAAACACAGACTCCCCCTCACGAAATGCTCATCATGTTTAGCACTCGGAATTTTGAAAATCAGCTCTCCAACATCAGTTGTCAAAAATCTTTTTGAATTTTTCAAAATTTATGCTAAAACACACTGAAAATCTATTTGGATTTTTGAATAGAATAAGAATGCAATAAAGAAATATTTACAGACAATATTTTTGTGAGTTTGTGTAAGAGGATCATATCAGTTATTTTAACAAGTCACAAGTACTGTTGAGCTTAGTTACACATTAAGAATCAAACAATTCATTTAGATTGTCGATATACTGATCCACTTAAATTCTCACACAAATTTCAACTGATTCAGGATATGAATTAGGTATATTAAGAACTTAAACTCATTCATGTGTCCCACCTCTTGAATATACTCCCGTATCCAGATCCCAATATTCAGTCTTACATGTGAGTATACCACAGATGATATCTGTAAGGGGTTAAATGCGAGGGCCGTGAGAGCTCAGGTCAGAACTTCCGTTCAGCAGAGAGATGACGGCTTAGACTTTTGGTGGGTCCCCTTTAGAGGATATTTTTTACAACAGCACATGATTAGCATTTTTCAATGTTTCAGCATTTTTTATGCTGAGGGCAGGCTTTTATTTCAAGCAAGCGTAAAGTATTATATGGGGACTAGGCCATTGCTTCCGCAAAATCAGAAGTCCCGGGATAATACCCAAGATATCACTGAGTATAAAGACATAGTATCTCAGAAAGAGGGATCTTTCAAACGAAATTTAAGGGGTTACCTATATATCCAAGTAGTGTTCCCCACGAATTTTTTGTTGGTCTGTTTGTGTTTGTGCGAGTTGACAATAGCTCTTTGATTGCAATGTTTTTTATTTTTTCATCATCTTCAGATGCCATTTTTTGTTGGTCTGTTTGTGTTTGTTCTATGTATGTCTTAATATGGAAGTTAGTTGTATCTGGGTTTTTTATATTAATATAGTAAATTTATTATGTAGGTAGGGTGGTAAGTTCAGTAGTATTTATTGTAAAATTGATCATTACATGTCAAATTACAGTCACATCGGTAATAAATTAAGTTTTTTTTTTATATAAAATACTTCTAATTTAGTTTTTAAGATTCGTTAATTTTTTTTTGCATTTTTAGGACAGTAATTTGAAAGTATTTGCAGTGTTTTATTCAAAATCGCATTTGAAACATAAACAAATTCGCAAACTTTAAGAAATCAGAAGATAATTCTTTTTTACTGAAATCGCACGTGTTAAAGAATGAATTCGCAAATTATATGAAATTTCAAAGATTATTAACTTTTAATTGTAATCGCATGTGTATTGTCATGAATTCGCACCTTATATTACACCTTTAGTGTTTTCGCATATAATGTTATATGAATTCGCAAACTTTACAAAAAACACACCTTTTCTTTTTTATTTTCACCCTGCATCATCTTCTTCGATAGTCGGTCCATCGATTTGTTTCAGTTCTGAATTTCCAAATTCATCAGAAGTTCAATTCGAAGAAGGATATGGTGAATAGGAATCGATCGTTTTTTGAGTAATTGTTATATTTTCGATTACGTTTTTGATTAACAATCTTACGTTATGATTTTTAGGTTTTGTTTGCTGATTACAGGGTTTTTTATTTCGTAATGGACGATTTTAACCTTGGCGGTTTCATATATATATGTTTATTTGATTAATTTAATAGTTAAACACGGGGGTTATTTGAGATGATCCGACGGCCGTGGTTATAGCGTACGTATTGTACGATTAGGCATATTGTATGATAACCGGCCTCTATATATATATATATATATATATATATATATATATATATATGATTTTCAGAGTTCGTTGTTTTTATTGTTTTTACTAACAATATGAGCGACAAAGAGTTATCAGAGGCTTTCCATAACATATCTGTTACCGACACAGATATGGAAAAAATGAAGATCAAACCAGATATAAAACAAACATCGATGAACCCACGGTGTTTGAAACACAACCATCAGCAGAAATACCACCTAAGAAAAGAATATGGCACTGGAAAGGCAAAAGAGAAAGAAGGAAAAAGAAGAAATCAATAGCAGCAATACAACCACCAACTGGAAAATCCACTCCCAGCATCTATGCCACTGTCCTGGGAAGGACTGCACCGTCGATTGGCATGTTGTGAGATATTCCAACCAATAGTTGAAGAAATCAACCTAGGAATTCTAATAGACCTTAATATGCAACCCTATTCCCTTATACCAATAAACCCAGAACTAGTGATCCAATAGGAAGCATTTCCAAACCCAGCTGAAGAATGGTGAACTAATGACTGGGCATTCCAAAACCTGATTAATATATATATATATATATATATAATTAATAGTATAGTATAAGTAATCGCGTTTTGTGTTTGCGTTTCGAGTGCGATAAGTTAAGTTGCGCGTGCCCGCGAGTGCACGTTTTGATAGTTTCAACTATTATCATTATTATTATTATTATTATTATTATTATTATTATTATTATTATCATATAACAGGTCATAGTATAATTGCGTTGAGTTTGCGTTAGCGTTGCGTTGATTTACGACGATCGAGGGGAACTGCTCAAGTACTCACGCGGTGTCGTCGTTAGCGTGATTGTGTTGCAACACGGCGATCGAGGGGAGTGATTTAAGTGTTCACACGATGTCATCGTTAGCGATAGAGTATGCGTTGTGCTGTGCGATATAACGTGTTGAAAGTATGCGAGTATATGCGAAGTAGCGTTGTAAGCGATACATTATGATCCAAATCTCTGGTGCTAGGCGTAATGAGTGTAACGAGAGTAACAAGCATGAAGGTGCGGGTTGTTACAGTCTCCCCTGCTTTAGGAAATTTCATCCCAAAATTAATCCACAAGGAGGGTTGTGAGAACTGATACGAGAGAGATAGTAGTGATAAAAGCGAGTAAGATAAGCGCAGAGCGAACGAGCGGCGATGAGTGAAAAGCGACGAGCAACGAAGGAGTTGGGGTAAGCGGTGAGTGGTCGAGCGATCGGTCGAGGGTTGACTAGCGAGTGCGTCTTGGCAACACGAGAAAGCGATGCGTAAGGCGATTTGTTTGACTAAAGATGGTAATTCATGAGTTAGCGATCCAAAATGTTTTGGGTTCTTGAAAAGTTTGATGGCAATGAGATTTTAAGGAAAAGTTTGGTTGTAGAAAAATTTTCGTACGACGTGGCATTGAACTGAGTTGATGTTCACACCAGCGTTGCCGAAAAGGTTTTTGGTTGAGTTATCAAAAGATCTGATGGAAAACTTGATTTACGAAAAATTTCTTATGACGTGGTGTTAACTTGAGTCGATTGTTAAACCAACGTTACAAGAGAGTTTTGTTTGTCGAAAAAGTTTTAAATTAAAAATTTTCAGAAAATTTCCCATTTATATAGAAAAATTTTGTTTTTGCAAAAAGGTTTTAACAGCATACAAGTTTCAATTAGCGTCGTGCCCCACATGGCATCTTTCCATGAAAGTTTGTCAATATGGCTAAAACACTTATATATAGGAAGTACCAGCGGCGTATCCACCATGTTTTAGCCATATTGCCCCCGTCCCGTGAAGCAATGTCATGTGTGTCGACATGATACGGATAGATTTTCGTACTCAGTTTAGCGATACGAGTGTGCGTTGGAGTAGGGCGAGTATCAAGTGCGAAGAGCGAGGGCGGTAAGCGAAAGCGGAAAGTGATAGCTATAAGCGATAAACAGCAAGCGATAAGCGTTAAGCGACGATCGTCAAGCGACTAGCGTTAGGCAACGAGCGTTAGGCGAAAGGCAGCGAGTGATAAGCGAGGAACGATCAGCGATAGGCTTTACATGGTAAGCGATTAGCGAGCTGTGATATGCGAACAGCGATACGCGATGAGCGAACATCGATACGCGATAAGCGAACAGCGATACGTGATAAGCGAAAAGCGAAACACGTTAAGCGAACAGCGAAAAGCGTTAGGCAACAAGCGAAAAGCGGTAAATGGCACACAATAGGCGTTAAGCGGTAAGCGATGGGCGATAAGCGAGGAGAGACAGGAGATAAGCGTCAGAAGCGATACGCGACGTGCGATAGGCGGGTAGCGAACAACGAATAGCAGAAAGCGATACACGATTAGCGATAAGCGATAGCGTTAAGCGTTAGAGCATCAAGAGGGTTAGCGTTTGCGATGCGTGTAGACTTACGAAAAGTCTAGCGATGACGCGGTTGAGTTGCGATGAGATGTTACGCCTTGCGAATGAGTTTATCGTGTTGAAAATAGTCTCAATAGTATAAGAGGTCTAATAACGTTCAAATCCACATGGAATTTTCTTCACAAGACTTTGGTTAGCATGGCGAAACACTTATATATAGGAAGTACCAGAGGCGTATCCACCATGCTTCAACCACACGCCTTTGTCCCTTGAATAAATGTCACACTTTGTCGACATGGTTAAGACGCTTATATATAGGAAGTACCAGCGGCGTATCCACCACACTTAACCATGCTTTTAACGTTATAGCATCATTGGAACTTACTACGATCCCCGTGCACTGACCAAAATAATCCCGTGTGCACCTGTGATTAAGTTGTTCCTTGCACGTTTATCGTAACTTATTTCAAGGACGCATAGTGAGGGTAAAGCACATTATATCGTGATATAGTATATAGTATATAGTATTAGCATTATTGTGTTGTGATCTTAGACTAAGTGCAAGAACGAGAGTGAGAGAGTGAGAGAGAGGCAACGTTGATCACTACGACGTTAATCTACGCCTGGTTGTCGTTTGGTGTTGTAGACTGCTGCTGGGATTGCGGTTTCTACTGGAGCTATGGTCTGCGTTGGCGGTGTGGAGAGTACTAGCGTGCCTTAAGTTCGTGGTCCTGTGTGGCAGTGATGGGTATGGTGACCAAGACAGTTGTAATTTGCGCAATAGCAATAGTCGGCTTCTGGTTGGTGGTGGTAGGTACACTTCAGACACAAGGGAAGAGTTCTAGTGTAGGCGCGTTTTGAGCGAACTGGAACTGCTTGGAGAGGTTCTGGTTGCGACAATTCAGTTGTTGAAGAGTTTAGGCTCGGGCCCTTTCGTTTGCGGCTGGGCTGAGCATCTTGTGGCGGTGTGGTGTCATCGGAGGATTCGTATGAGGATTTGCTGGAAGAATCGTTAGAGGAAATGTAAGAGGAATCGTCAGAGGAATCGTCAGAGGAATCGATGACGATTACTTGATTAGCCCTTTTGTTAGGATTCTTGGAGAAGAATCCATCCAAGACTCGTTTGTCGTTGATTTATGCGTCCAAGCGATAGGTTTCTTCGATGGTGACAGGTTTTGCGGCTTCAACAAAATCACCCACACACTCAGGCAAGGCACGGATGTACTTCTTGATAGCCTTTTCGGGAGTGTCGACTTGGCTAGGGCAGATGATGCTAAGCTGTTTAAACCTTGCTGTGAGGACGGCGTTGTCACCGTCAACTTGCTTGATTTCCCAAAATTCGTTTTCTAGCTTCTGGACTTCGTGAGGAGGGCAGTACTCTTCCTTCATGAGCTCCTTCAACTCATCCCAGGAGAGAGCCTAAGCTGCATCGTTCCCACGTTTGGTACGCTCGGCTATCCACCAGTCGAGAGCTCTTAATTGAAATACTCATGCGGCGCATGTAGTACGAAAATGCTCGGGGCACCCACTCTGACGAAGGCTCACCTCGATGGCATCAAACCACTGGAGTAGCTGAGATACACCTCCTTCACCTGTGAAGACCATTGGGTCACAGGCTTTGAAGTTTTGTAGAGGAAGGTAGTCTACGACGCATTGGTCTTAGAGTCTTCTGAGGTTCGAGAGTTGCTGAGAGATTGAACCTGTGCAACGATCTGATGAATGACCCTGGCCACTTCCTTCGCCACGAGTGAGGCGATCCTCTTATTGGCGCTTCGTCTGGCTCTTCTCTTGGCCGTACGTCTCGAGGTGGAATCGTTCGAAACATCTAAACGAAGAGAGATTTGGAGTGAGGTTCGATCATAATGATTTTGAGTATGAGATGCGATTGAGCGCGTTTAAAACTTGTTGCAGGTAGCATAGTAATACGTATTCACATAGGAGCCACATAGGAGACACAAGATTCCTAAGTTCCCACGTATAACACATATATTCGTATAATGTATATATTTACATATATATATATATATTTGTGTAGTTTGCGCGAGGACGCGATGAAGAGAGAGCGAGTTGTTAGACTTTAGTTTTGTTGCAGTCATTCTGCTCTTGTTTTAGATTGCGATGGCTATGCGAGTTGTGCGTATAAAGCGTTAAGCGACAAGTTGTTAAAGCGGTAAAATCAAAAAATCGATAAAGCGTAAACTCGTAAAATTCGTTGACGTATAAAAAAAATCGGCGATTGCGGGCTTAAAATAGATGGAGTGTCTGGGGTGTTAGACATCAACTACCTAAAGTGATTCAACTATTCCTAACAAGCTCGAGCATACGCGTTGGCCTAATGGAATCCGCTCTCACCGGGCTGCGGCTACAGCTTTCGTCCTTCCAGTTACAACGCGGCTCAAGTTGTGGGTATAGTCGAGACTTTGGTGAGAGCTTTTGAAAAAAACATTTTAAGGAGTGGAACGGGTTATCAAGATACGAGTTTCAACCCTGACTTAACAACTTCGCTCCTAGTTGTGGTTGTGCTCATCGAATAAATTTTGGAGTTCCACTAGATAGAAATGGAGACCTTTGTTGAGATGTGGATGTCACTCCTAGCTCAACGAAGGGTTCTCGTGCTAAGAATAATGCGCTGAGTGAACGATCTCGTTGAGAGTTTTTGGTTTTCACACCTAATCTCGACACGATCACTCGGTTGTGGTATGCGAGTATCGTCAAACATGTGTATTGTGTTAGCCTTAGGAAAGGCAAAAGTATGTTTTCAGCCTTAGGAATGGCTCCTTCGTATGAAGCTGTATGTGCGGGAGTTTGTACGAAGATGTAGTTTTCGCGAGTTCGAATGAGAGTGCAACAGCATGTAGGTTCGTACAAAACCCCTACTGGGCTCACACGAAGCAACAGACAAGATGTTCAGAGGTAGGTACTTAGAATATAGACTAGTTCAATTCTAAGACATCAAACCCGGACTAGGTTGTGTCTTTCCTAATTCCCTATAGTTATGGCTCTGATACCAATCTGTCACACCCCAACCGATGGTGGAATCATCGGGGCGCAGCACTAGGCGAATCAGATTGCTGAAGAGAATCCATAACACTATTTATTAACAATATTTAATGCGTTCATTATCCCATACTAATAAACAATATATCAGTAAACAGTCATACAGATTTTCATGTTCTCTCAAACAATACACATCCGACAACCTAGATTTATTGTGAGTTTCTAGATTTCCTAGCTTGATTTCGAGATAGCCTGCGATTAACCTGCAACATACGTTAAAATAACGTCAATACAAAAGTATTGTCGAGTATACAAGTTTGATATAGTAGCATAGTAGATAAAAAGTGCTGCGAATTTCCACATACATAAACGAGATACACAACATATACCCTACAAGACAAATACTACCAACTAAGTCACTCGATGCTAGCTAAGGTGGGACGTCGTGAGTAAGATTCCTAGCACATATGTATCAAGCATCACGTGTAAATATGTACGTCAGTATTTCGCATGTGATAATAATTTAGAGTACAATCTGTGTTTTGATAAGTGCGTTTAGATATGAACGTATGTTAGACCCCAAAGTGTGTTTAAAGCGTTTAAAAGGGGGTCAAGTAAACTCACAGTAGGTGTTTAACAAGTAAACAAAAATTGGTTGGATTGAATGGGAGCACGTTTGAGCTAGCCTGTGAATAGTAGCATAAGCGTTGAACAACGTGTAAACAACGTGTCGGATGAGTTAAGAGTTGAATGGTGAGTCGAACGGGTGATATCCCATTCGATCGGATGGTCATCCGGACGGATGACCATTCCAACGGTTGATCATTCGAATGAGTGCGAGTGTTTTGGAGAGTTTTAGAAGGACAAATTTCTCAAACAGATAGTCATCCGATCGGATGACCATTTGTGTGAGGGTACTGTTGTTGGAAAATTCTTTCAAAACTTTTGAAGTTTTCGTTGTAGTATAAATCAAGTCATCCGGTCAGATGGTCATCCGGTCAGATGGTCATCCGGACGGATGGCCATTCGATCGGGTAATCTGTTGTTTTGCAAACTTTTTAAAATTTCGAGTTTAACGGAGACGACGAAATGACGTGTCAACCAACGGAAACACTCCAAGTCCAGCTCGCTCGATCGAATGGGAATCACCCAGTTCGATCAGTTTTGCTTTTCTTGACGAAGTTTCAAGTCTGACCCGTTAATCTGTCATCTCTCCGGTGGAAACCCATTTTCAAGCCGGCTCTCAACTATGAACTGAGTAGAGAGCCCAAGTGAGCCTGGATTCCATCGGTTTTCAGTAGAAAAGTTGAAGTAAGGTCGAAATCAGTTGAAAAATGTTGAAAACTTGTTGAGATTCGTGTTGAATAGTGTGGAAATCCTCTAGATCTGAACGATTCTTTACAAGGTGATGTCACACTTCAGTTTACATAAGAAACCGAGTGAGAACCACCTTCGAGATGTTCAAATCAGATGATTTCAAGAAGGAAAACAGTGATTTTGATGGAGAAAACGATGAAGAAGTGTGCGGTGATGAAGATTGTACAAGATTTGAGGAGAAACACTTATGAAATAGACTTGAATCGTGGTGAAAAGTGACTGAAGGCGACTTGGGAGCGAGTTGGTCGGATGAGAGAATCAAAGTGTTGAAATGAGACACAATGGCCCTATTTATAGGCGAGAAAGAGTTAAGGCGGTGGAATGGATCGGATGGTCATCCGGATGGAAGTCCATTCGATCGGATGTCCATTCGGACAGCCCGATTTCGTTTGTTAGTTTACTAACTTTCATTGAGCGTTGCATTGCGTTTAATCAATTTTGCGAGGGAGCGCTTACACATTCAAGATAGTATATATATATATATATAACTAATAGTATAGTATAAGTAATCGTGTTTTGTGTTTGCGTTTCGAGTGCGATAAGTTAAGTTGCGCGTGCCCGCGACTGCGCGTTTCAATAGTTTTAACTATTATCATTATTATTATTGTTATTATTATCATATAACAGGCAATGTTGTAGAAATCGGCCTAGGCGGCCGATTAATCGGCGCCTAGGCGCTAGTCGGTGGGTTACTGCCTAAATTTAAGCTAGTCGGTCAAAAAATCAGTTATGGTCAAAATCGGTCAAAGTCGGACAAAATCGGTAAAAACCGGTCAAAATCGGTAAAAATCAGACTAATCGGGCCCATGTTTTTTAACCCAAAAAACCCAATTTTTGAAACCTGGCCCATGGTTCAAAGCCCAAATTTTAGTTATAAACCTTTTAACATTTAAGTTTAGGTATTTTAACCCCTTCTATCTTTCACTAGTTTACATATGGTTTCTAAACTTTTAAATTTATTCATAAAAAGTATAAAGTTATCTCCTAAACTTGTAAATTTATTAATAAAAAGTATAAAGTTATCTATATATATATATAAATTTGTAAAATTATACTTAAAAAGTCCAATCCGATTAATCCCTAGGCGGTACCTCACCGCCCGACTAGCGCCTAGCGCCTTCTACAACATTGATAACAGGTCATCGTATAATTGAGTTGAGTTTGCGTTAGCGTTGTGTCGCTTTACGACGATCGAGGGGAACTGCTCAAGTACTCACGCGGTGTCGTTGTTAGCGTGATTGCGTTGCAACACGACAATCGAGGGGAGTGATTTAAGTGTTCACGCAATGTCATCGTTAGCGATAGAGTATACGTTGTGATGTGCGATATAGCGTGTTGAAAGTATGAGAGTATATGCGAAAATATGCGAAGTAGCGTTGTAAGCGATACATTATGTGTAACGCCTCGTATTTTTGTATTTTTATATTTTTAGAAAATTCAAGTTCGTTTTCTTTTTTTTTTTTTGAAAATCAGATCGGAAAACGGATTTTAAAGACCAACACCACATTTTACGCGATTTTTACCGTAACCAACGAACAAACGCGATCACCGACACTACTTTATGTCTCTTGATTTAAAAAAAACAATAATTTACGACAACTTTCAGAAAAACGGGTGCGAAAACAGGTTCGTAGGTGCCGGCGGGCCAACTTAAAACACGAGATTGGGCTTGTGGGCCTTGGGCCCAAGCCCAAGCCCATTAAGACAAACCCTACCTATTTGTAAGATTGAAAACCTAGTGCCTTCATTTTTTTGATTCTGCCGTTACCCTCTTCCCTCTCAAATCCACTTGTCTACAACATTATCCAACCCACCTCCTTCTTCACAATTAAAATACACACACACAAATCCTCAGACAAACACCCTATTACACTTCCTTCCCCTCTCGATTGAGCACCGGCAACCAAGGAGGAGTCGACTGCCGGTCATAATGTTCTTTGGCAGGTCACTGCAACACCCCTCAACCCTCGATTCCCCCTTACCACTTCTCCATGAGGTCGGCGGCCGGAGAAATGGTGGAGCCGGCGACTGCCGGTGGTTCTTTCCGTCGAGCAACACCCCCATTTCGGCTGTTCAAGCGACGACCACCACCATCGGGTGGTGGTGAGTGATGAGCACAGAGACATCGAAGACGAGAGAGGCACACGGCGGCAAGACAGACGGGAGAGAGTGAACGAGTAGAGAGAGAGATAGTTCGGGAAGAGAGAGAGGGGGCGACGAAATGGAGCGGCGCCGCCGCTCACGACGGCGGCAGTGGAGTCGACGACGTTGGTGCTTGTTCCTCCGACAAGGCTCCGGTAACACCTCCCTCCGTTATAAATGTATATGTATACATATCTCTGTGTTTTTTTTAAATGGTAAACTTCTAATCTACTTTATACATATTACATATGTATATAATTGAGAGAGAAAGAGACCGAGAGATGCATGAAGACAACTATTCTTGTCGTGGTGTGTTGTTACTTGTTCTGTTTATGCTTCTTTTTTTATTCTTATATATATATAGGGGAGGGTTCATTGGGGAACACTAAAAAAGTAGGGAACGGGGGAACACTTTTAAAAATTATACTTAACATGTTAAAAAAAAATATTTTTCTAAATTTTTTTCGGCGCTTTTTCTTATAAATACAAGTAGAAACATTTTTGATAAAAAAAATCAAAAACTAAATATAAAAAAATATTTAAAAAACAGTTATATCTTATAGAATTAACTTAACATGTTAAAAATAAATTTTTTTAAAAATTTTTTCAGCGCTTTTCTTTATAAAAATGAGGAGAAACTAGTCGAGTAAAAAAAAATTTTCTAAAAAATTTTTTTTAATTGTTTTTTTTAATATTTTTAGTTTTTTCTTTTTTTTATTAAAAATGCTTCTACAAGTATATATAAGGAGAAGCGCCGAAAAAGATGTTTAAATTTTTTTTTAACATGTTAAGTTAAATTTTTAAGAGTGTTCCCCGGTTCCCCACTTTTTTAGTGTTCCCCAATGAACCTCACACTATATATATATATATAGTGTGGGGTTTTGGGGAACATCAAAAAAGTGGGGAACCGAGGAACCCCTCTCAAATCCGTTGGATCATAATAATAAGAGGTTGAGATCTATCCTCAACTTCAAGTGTAAATCTCAACTGAAAAACACGGAGGGGTAGATTTGGAATTAAAAAAAATGATTCTAACTCCAATCAGGATGATACACATAGAAACCCTAACCCATCCCTGTACGAACAATCAACAACCTCTCCACCTCCTCCATCTCGTTCGACCTCCTCCTCCGCCCCCTCGCCGCCAACGATCCAGATCCACCATTTCAAATAGATCAATCGTCCATCTTTGAATTCAACAAACAACACTGTCAATTTCTTCCTCATCGTGTCATCGGACTCCACTGACACCTTCACATCGACATCGACATCAACATCAACATCGTCAACCGACAACGCTCGCCGAAGAATCGAGTACAACTTCTACTTCTGAATTGAACAGACACTACATAGCGGCAAAGCCGTAATAGTATATCTTGATGAGGTTGATGAATTAGACGACACTAATTCGGTTAATCTTTCATTTTACAGGTTTGTGCGAGTATTTTACAGGTTTATGGATGAGGTTAAAATTTTACAGGTTTTGTATTGTTATTATATATTTCCATGACTCATAAATTAATAATAAGTTTTTTTAAAGTATTTTGTAAACAAGTGGAAAATGCATAATATGTTGTTTCAGGCTGCTAACTACTTGACATTGTTCTCAATTTATTTAAGTTAATATTTCATTTTGAAGTTTGATGTTTCATTCTCCATAGTATGAAATTATAGTGTTATTTCACATTTCCATGAATTATAAATTAAAAATAAGTTTTATTAACATGTAAAAGTATTTTAGTGGATTTGAGATCAAAATTAACAGATCCGATGGTAGTTTTAAGGTAAATGAAGTTCCGATTACTTTTTTGAACATGTATTACAGTGATTGGATTGTGATTCACGGAATTTGTGAGGTTGTTTTGTTTCCAAAACCGGATGATGAGGTTAGTGATGGAGAATAGTGATGGAGATCCGTTTGATGATACTTCGGAGAATACTTCCGATAGATGCATATAATAACTGCTTTCTACTAAAAAGGATGCATGTAGAGTTATTGATTCAAGTACGACTCGGATTTGGTTAGGTGATCTTATTCTTGTTCTGTAAAATTCTCCGTTATTTTTTCTTCAATTTGATTAGGAGTTTTGTGACAATTAGTGATCAAGCTTTTGAAAATGGAGTTGGTATGATCAACTTACAGTTGAGTACATAATCTGCTTACATATTTTGGTAAATATCAGTGTTTAAGGATAAAGGCATATACTTGAGTTTGAATATGTCTGCGGTGGAGAAGAGGGAGAGTGACAATGGCAACACTACTCACGTCCTCCTTAATATTCCTGGACTCAAGAGGCAGGATGATGATGCCAAGGGCACAACACGCCTCGAAGACAACACTTTGCTCTTGTAAGTCAGAAAGTATGAACAGACCTACTTTGGTGGCAAAGCACCTAGACGAGTCTATGATGCCATCGTCGTCTTGCCCCCGACTCTTCTTTAACTATCATCAACACGATTTGGAGTTAAATGTTTCACTTCCATATGGAGTTTGGTTTCACAAGGGTATCCAAATATTAAAATAAGTAAATTTAACATTTTAAATGAGCTTTCTCATTGAACAACTAATCTTGATTCGACTTTATTTGACCAAACATGTTAAAATAAGTTTTGTAGGATAAACTTTAACATGTTAAATGAAATTTTTCATTGATCAACGACATTCGATTCAACTTTATTTAACCAAATTTATATTAAATTTTGGATTATAGTTCAAAATATGAAAATAAAGTTGTGCAGAATTCAAGGGGCCTCAAAATATTAAATTAAATAAATTTACCATGTTAAATGAGCTTTTACATTGAAAAACTAAACTCTACTTGAATTTATTTGATCAAACATGTTAAAATAAGTTTTGTACGATAAACTTTAACATGTTAAATGAAATTTTGTACTGATCAACTAGGTTCAATTCAACTATTTGACTAAACTATATATTGAATTTCGGATTATAGTTCAAAGTATTAACATGGGCGGACCTACTTTATGGGGTGGGTGGGCGGCCGCACCCCTTGAAAAAAAAAATTTAGTGGTATTTTTCGTGAAAAATCCCGACCGCACCCCTTGGAAATTTTCGTCCGCACCCCTTAGAAAAAAATGTTACGAATTTATATAAAAAAATTGTGAACACAGATTGAAACCCGATCAATTATGTAAACAAGTTAGCTCACTAACCCCTTTAATAAAACTTAAATTCAATCCATTAAGCCCAATAACTTAATACCCATTCAAGCCCCATTCCAACTACTAGTTTTGTTAAACAAAATCAGTCCACGTAATAAAAAAAACCCAAATCGTTGGTGGTTTTGTTGATTATATGATTGTTGGTTGGTAAATAACAATACCAGGGCTTGAAATTCAAAATTTTAAATTGAAAATTAAGGAACATGTGCTATGGTTGAACACTTGAAGATCCTTGTTTATTTTGTATGTGATAGGATTAGGAAAGATCAATAAGTAGGGAAGTTATGTCGCGATTTCTCAAGAGGAAAGTGGTTGAGTCACTTTTTTTCGTTGGATTGTTCTAATTAAAGACCAATGTATTTTTTCGATAAGTTTTTTTTTTGTTCTTTTATTTAATGATTAAGAGAAATAGAAGTAGGGATGATTTGAATGTTGATGCTTTTTTGTTTGTTAATGTGATAGGAAGTTCAGAACTAGGGTTTGATTGTTTGAAAATTGAAATGGACCCGACCCGATCTGATTCGACCCGCTATAAAACTTTGTTTATTTGTGTTTACTTGTTTTGCATGACCCGACCCAACCCAATCTGACCCGCTATGAACCGATTTTTTTGTATAGCTAGGGGTCTAAAATCTTTAAAAAAAATTCGCACCCCCAGGAGAAAAATCTTGGGTCCGCCACTGAGTATTAAAATAAAGTTTTGTGTAGAGTCTAAGGGGCCTCAAAATATTAAATTAAATAAATTTAACATGTTAAATGAGCTTTTACATTGAACAACTAAACTCAACTTGACTTTATTTGACCAAACATCTTAAAATAAGTTTTGTACAATAAACTTTAACATGTTAAATAAATTTTTGCATTGATCAACTAGGTACGATTCAACTTTATTTGACCAAATTATATATTAAATTTCTGAATACAGATCAGAATATTAAAATAAAGTTTTGTGTGGGGTCAAGAGGGCCTTAAAATATTAAATTAAATAAATTTGCCATGTTAAATAAAGTTTGTATTGATAAACTAGGTTCGATTCAATTTTATTTAATCAAATTATATATTGAATTTCATATTAGAGTTCAAAATATTATAATAAAGTTTTGTGAATAGTTTATGCGGGCTTAAAATTTTAAAATAAATAAATTTAACATGTTACATTATGTTAGGACCGGTTTTGACTCCGTTTCGATTGCGAACCGAACGTGTGACGTGCGGAATCCGTACACGAACGTGACCGAACACACGTGACGTAATATAAACATGATTCTATTATAAATATGAAATCGTACAGCACCTTGAATCACTTTCTCTCTCTAGAATCTCTCTCTAGATCTCTAGCTCTCCAAATGCTCTAAATGGCAAAAGTCCTAAACCTAACACCTTAGGTTCCTATTTATAGGCCAAGGATATAAGGAGATTCTCCTTATTTACAATAATGCCACCTTGCCTTTCTAAACTAGATATTACAATAAAAGCCTAGAAATAAACTATTTCTGCTACGGTCTTGAGATGACGGAGGCGATAGACATACTACACTAACAGACTCCCCCTTGGATATTGCCGCAGTCAATCTCAAACATTTAGTCAGACTCGTAACGTCTGGTCTTTCTTTCTCTAGTTTGAACAGAATCCCCGTGGATCTGTCTTCAGCTTCAGCTTCTTCCTTTCGGTAGACTCTTCAGGCTCCCCCTTTCGTCAAGCTTCCGTGCTTTGGGATCGACACCTGGATTTCTGTATACAAGCTCCTTCAGGATAGTTTCCTGGTTCCTTGAATCCACGCTTCCTCTTGCGTTGAGCTCGTCTTCAGACTCCCCCTTAGACTCGGCTATCGGGATCGTAGTCTGGTATAGCATCTGCAATTCTCAAACGTTCATAAGTAACAATTTTTTGAATATCCAATCGTCCAGGAATTGTAACCTGGCTTTATTTAAACTATCTAAATCAAGATCCTGGCTTTAAGATATAATAATATGAATGTATCCAGGAATACTTGATTCACTCCCCCTATCAACAATCTAAAAATTTGGCAATATTAAGTATCCAAAATCGAAAACTGGCTCTTTTATAGATTTTAACAATCTAAGCATCCAAATCCTTCACGGTTAATCATCCAAGTCCAACTTAATGACCTTGGAGATATCACAAACTGTTTTTGATTTTTGATTTTTTTTTAAATTTCAAGTTTCAACTTAATGAACTTGTTTATTTTCAGAAACACGATCAACATATTTAGATTTTGAAACTCAGCTTCCCAGACATCGGTTGTCGAAAATAAAGTGAAATCAAAATCTTTTTGTATTTTCTGAAATATAAAGCAGTAAAGAAATATTTACAAACATATTTACACACAATGTTTTTGTTTGAGTTTGCGTTAGAGGATCATATCAGTTTTTGACAAGTCACAAGTACCATTGAGCTTAGTTACACATTAAGATTTAAACAATTCACTTAGATTGTCGATATACTGATCCACTTAAATTTTCACACAAATTTCAACTGATTTAGGATACGAATTAGGTGTATTAAGAACTTAAACTCATTCATGTGTCCCACCTCTTGAATATACTCCCATATCCAGATCCCAATATTCAGTCTTAGAGGTGAGTATACCTAGATGATATCTGTAAGGGGTTAAATTGCGAAGAACCGTGAGAGCTCAGGTCAGAACTTCCGTTCAGCAGAGAGATGACGGCTTCGACTTTTGGTGTGTCCCCTTTAGAGGATCTTCTCTTCAACAGCAATGATTATCAATTTTATTGTTTCATCATTTTTGCTGAGGGCGGCGCTATATTTCAAGCAAGCAGAAAGTATTATACGGGGACTAGGCCATTGCTTCCGCAAAATCAGAAGTCCCGGGATAATACCCCAGATATCACTAAGCATAAAGACCTAGTATCTCAGAAAGAGGGGTCCTTCAAACAAGATTTCAGGGGTTACCTATATATCCAAGTAGTGTTCCCCACGAAATAAGCAAGTTTGAATTTAGGTTTATATCCCGAAAAAGTTTACTAAATGTATAAAAATCTACCGACACATCCACGGTGAGATCGTTTAACACATTTTGACTTTCCAATTCTTTAGCGTACAGTAACTGTCTACTGATGTACTATCATTTCCTCTTTTTACACAAAAACTCATTTTCATTTTTTAATGTTTTTGTCTTTTTGCCAATAGGTTTTTATCATGTTTTTGTCATTTTCAAATTTTCAAATGTTTTTGGATTTTCTAACAATTTCTTACTCCCCCTAAAATGCAAAACCATCTAAAGAAAATTTGACAAACCGACACTGATAGCTTTGTCTCGCCATCCATTTTTTTGCTTCACATGCACTGATTTGCAGAAAATAACATACCCCCATGATTTACAACACATTGATATTTTACAGTTTGAAAACCGTTTTTCAATCTTGTGAAATTAATCATGTTTGTTCAGCCGTGAGGGTTTCGGCGTATTCAATCAACATATTTTTGAATTTTTTTTTAATTTTTGACAAAATTTAAAACCAAACATATTTTTGATTTTTCAAGATTTTGACAAAAATAAAAACATATTTTTGGTTTTAAATTTTTCAATTTTTTAGGGTTTTTGAAATATTGTTTATTTATTTACAGAAAAACAAATAAACTCCCTGTTTCAACCAACACAGGGTCCAGCAGCCTCTTCCTCCTTTCCATGTGCCAGGCTGCTCCAGTTTTCATTTTTCTTGAGCACCTGCACATTCAACTAATTCAATTACTTGAACAATTTAGCCCAGGCCTGCTTGACCTTAGGCATTTCAACACAATAAACTTCATTCAATGCCGGAAAATCTTTGTCATCTTTCACAAAGACCTTATCAACTTTGACTTCAACTTTTTCATCTTTTACAAAAGTCATCGGTTTCTTAGCACTCCATGTTTGACCTTTAGGAGTACCTCGTTTGTAAAAATGTGATTCTTTTTTAACACTTTGTTTTTTAACAAACTTTGGTTTCCAAAACTGTTGGGGTTTTGTCATATCAACTGATGTTTTCCAACTTTGTGTTGTTCTGAATCTGGGTGTGTGAGAATTCCAGGTCTGTTTTGAATCGAACCTGTTCGGGTTAGATTTCCAATTTTGATTTGAAGCAAACTTGTTTGTATTATACCTCCAAGTTTGTTTCGAATCAAATCTGGTTGACCTTTGTTTCACATCCTCAGATTTCTGTGTTTCCACATTTTCATATTTCATTTTGTCAACATCAACAGGTTTGAGATTTGGACACTTTCGTGCAAGATGTCCTTTTTGATCACATTTGAAACATGTTCTTATGGACACATCTTTGACCTGTGGTTGTTGCTTTTTCTTTTGAGCTAAGAACTCATCATTAGACTGTCTCAATTTGAGTTCTTTTTCTTCTGCTAAACTTATTCCTTGAACAAAACTCATTTTAGCCTGAAAATTTTGTGTTTCATTTTTATTCCAACGTTGTTTCTTCTTATAACCCAACCCAGCCTTCATATTTTTCTTTTTAAAACCAGGTTTATTATAAAAAGTTTTGTGACCTTTACCAACAAGCTTTGAAATTTCAGACTTTTCAATTTCAACCATCTTGAAAACTTTGTCAACTTTTTTCTGAAATCACATTCTGAATCGGGAATACAACATCTAAGAATAATTTGTCCGATCCAATCATGGTATAAACCAATCCCTTTGAATCATCATTCAAATTCTTCTCGGATTTTGTGTTTTTCAGATATCCATCATGAAAATTACCGTCATTTTCATCCTGTGATTCAGAATTACCTGATTCAACCAACTCTTCTTTCAACACACTTTCAACGACCTTACCTACCACATCTGAATCACTAGAATCATCAGATTTGAAATAGGTTACGTCAATGTTGTCTGGCAATTGATCTACCATGTTGAAAGCTTTTTCGACCTTTTCATCATCATAAAATACAAACTTTTTCGGTGGTGGAACTTGATGAAACTCTAAGCCAATGCCTTTCTTGTTTTGCTCAGACTCACCATCCTCCGGTTTTATATTGAATATACGTTCAAGCACATATGACAACGCGTGATAACTTTTTAACTTGTTATTATCCTGTTCTAAATCAGCAATCTTACGCTTAAGTTTAGCAACATCTTCAATATAAGAATTTACCACTTGTTTTATTTCATACATTCGTTTATACTCATTAGTTGTTTCAGAACAATATTTCAATCTTGATTGAACAAGTTTCATTTCACTTTTTACTTTTTCATATGATTCTTTTGTAATGTGATAAGCCAATTTTATTGAATCATACTCCTTTTTCATTTCCTGACAAATGTTTTCTTTTTGAGAACATTCTTCTGTCATTTTCGAAACATTTTCTTTCAAAACTTCATTTTCTTTTTCTAATTTTTTACATTTTTCTGAAAGTGTTTCATTATTTTCTTTTAAAACTTGTTCTTTTTCAAACATTTCTTTGTATTTACTTTTAAAAACTTCTTCGATTTTAGTAAACTCAAGATCTCTTGTTCTGAACCTTTCGTCTTTTTCAGTACAAGCACTGCACGTTTTCATGCATTTCTTGCACTGTTCAACGATTTTGATATGAGTTTCAGAATCAGAATTTACCTCAGTGATTGGAACTTCGGTGTTTGCTTCAGTTTCTTTCTGAACAGCTTCTTTCTGCTGCTTCTCATCAACAGCTTCAACACCAACATCTGTTGAACTTTCAACCTTCACTTCTTCTTCTACTTTCTTCACATCTTCTCCAACCTGCTGTTCTTCAGTAACAGCTTCTTTCACAACTTCTTCATTCACCACAACCTTTTCAACAACCTTTTCTTCTACCTTCACATTCTCTATTTTCAAAGCTTCATCTTTCACTTCTTCTTCAACCTTGACCTCCTCAGTAACTTTCTTCAAATCATCAACCATCTTCTCAATATTCTTCTTCATTCTTTCTTCATTCCTCTTCCTCAGTTTTATCGTCATAGCATCCCTGATGATTTTATCCAACCTTTTCACATATGTCTTGTCTTTTGCAACATTGGAATAATATTCGCCGGATCGAGGAATAACAAGGAGAACATCATCATGAACTATGTCACTTCTTGGAACAACCGGTTCACCTTGTTTGTTGACATAACATTCTTGTTTCTTATCCCATCTTTTGTTCGCAACAGCATTCTCATATTCTTCCTGCATTTTCTCCATTCTGCACCCCACAATGAATCTTTCTCTTTCGGTTTTCTCTTTTAGAATTTCTTCTCTCGTTTTCACTTTGATTTCAGCCATGATTTTATTTCCTTGAATCACCTTAAATCACGAATAAACAAGCACAATCAGTTTAAACAATATCAAACAAATGAATCGGACGGGTATCCGATCGAGTGAGTCAACACAAGTCAACAGTGAAAATAATCTCGTGATAATGCTGTCCGTTCGGGTGAGATTGCTATCCGTTCGGGTGAGATATCTATCCGTTCGGGTGAGATTGTATCCGTTCGGGTGAGATAGTATCCGTTCGGATGAGATTGTATCCGTTCGGGTGAGATAGCTATCCGTTCGGGTGAGATTGTATCCGTTCGGGTGAGATTCTGTCCGTTCGGGTGAGATTGTATCCGTTCGGGTGAGATAGTATCCGTTCGGATTACCTGATGCTGTCCAAACGGATGACCTGATGTTGTCCGATCGGATTACACGTTGACCTTTTGACCACAATCAATGAAATTTGATTAAATTCAACACTTTCACATGCAAACTGATAACATCATTTATTCACGTGAAGATCTTATATCTTCAATTAAAGTTGACCGATCACGTGATATCTCAATTAAATGCACTTACAAATCTTTGAATATTATTGAAATGATTTAATAAGTGGCCGACAATCAACAAATCAACTTTAATCTTATAGGACCTCTACATAACCCAATCACAAATGAGCCTTTCAATCGGTGGGTCTGAAATACACTTAAATGTTCACATGCAAATGTTCAAGTGAATCTATCTATTCTATAGAATCTCGAAACCACTGTTGTAGTTTATTAATGATGTCTGAGAAATGTTGACTACTAAATGAAATTCACATACAAGACTTTAAATGAATGTGACAAAGTGGCACGGTCGGATCAGATGCAATGACGCGGATTGCTATCCGGTCGGATAGTAATCCGATCGGATGGGTCAACTAAAGTCAACACGGATTGCTCTCCGCTCGGATAGTAATCCGAACGGATAGGTCAAACAAGTCAACTCTGTGATGGTACTTAGAGTCGGATAGTTATCCGGTCGGATTGCTATCCGATTGGTGAACTTTAATAGCACATGTCATCACTTAATGAATTCAGTAGCCGACAAACTTTTAGAGCTTCACATGCAAACTTAATTTTCAATTTGATATTGGCCGACAACAATTTAAATTTCAAACCAATGATTGGGCCACTATGTATATCTCGTGACACTTAAAGATTTCTGATGACAACAAATAACAATTACATGCACACCATCTACATTTAATGTTTCACATGAAAATCAAATAATGTTGACTAAACAACTCGCTAGGGTGTGAACACTAGACTCGGATTGCTATCCGTTCGGACAAGTGTCCGTTCGGATAGGTCAACAAAGGTCAAAGTCTTTTAATGAAATGCAGAAAGATGACGTAATACGGATTGTTATCCGATCGGATAGTAATCCGAACGAATAACAGTCAACAAAAGTCAACACCTTTTTTAAATGAAATGAAGCTTTGAGTCGGATGGTCATCTGATCGGATTGCCATCCAATCGGTGAACTTCAAAAACAATAACAACAACAACAGTAAGCATATTTCACAAACTTTCGAACCACAAATTTCTAAATTTCTCTTAAACGGCTTTGAATTAAGATTTGAAAATTTGTAGGCTCTTAGATCAACTGATTTCGCATATCATATCCAAATTTTACCCGATTTTAACCGTAAAAAGTCGTTTAATTTGGTGATTTTCGGTCGAAAACGTGAAGAAACGTAAAGATGAAGAAATTAATCAAATCTGAGTGAAATTTGAATCTGATTCTGATGATTTTCCGTGCGAAATCATGCGTTTGATCTGTGTAATCGAGCTCCTGCTCTGATACCACTTGTTAGGACCGGTTTTGACTCCGTTTCGATTGCGAACCGAACGTGTGACGTGCGGAATCCGTACACGAACGTGACCGAACACACGTGACGTAATATAAACGTGATTCTATTATAAATCTGAAATCGTACAGCACCTTGACTCACTTTCTCTCTCTAGAATCTCTCTCTAGATCTCTAGCTCTCCAAATGCTCTAAATGGCAAAAGTCCTAAACCTAACACCTTAGGTTCCTATTTATAGGCCAAGGATATAAGGAGATTCTCCTTATTTACAATAATGCCACCTTGCCTTTCTAAACTAGATATTACAATAAAAGCCTAGAAATAAAGTATTTCTGCTACGGTCTTGAGATGACGGAGGCGATAGACATACTGCACTAACACATTAGCGTTTGCATTGATCAAGTAAACTCGATTAGACTTTATTTGGCCAAACATGTTAAAATAATTATTTTGAACTCTACACATAAAACTTTATTTAAGTATTTTGAACTCTAGGCTGAAATTCAATATAAAATTTGGTTAAATAAAGTTGAATCGCACCTAGTTGATAAACGCAAACTCTCATTTAACATGTTAAAGTTTATCGTACAAAAATTATTTTAACATGTTTGGTCAAATAAATTCCAATCGAGTTTAGTTGATCAATGTAAACGCTCATTTAACATGTTAAATTTATTTATTTTAATATTTTAAGCGCGCATAAACTCCACAAAAAACTTTATTTTAGTATATTAAACCCTAATCCAAATTTAAATTTATAATTTGGTAAAATAAAATTAAATCGAACCTTGTAGATCAAAACAAACTCTCATTTAACGTGTTAAAGTTTATTGTACAAAACTTATTTTAACATGTTTGGTCAAATAAAGTCGAATCAAGTTTAGTTGATCAATGCAAACGTTTCTTTAACATGTTAAATTAATTTATTTTAGAGTAAACTGCCATTTTGGTCCATGTGGTTTGGTCACTTTTGCCACTTTATTCTAAAACTCAAACCTTTTGCATCTGGGTCCCTGTGGTTTCAGTTTTATTGTCATTTTGGTCCAAAAATGAAATCAGGTCATATTTGTCTTATAAAATCCTGCTATTTTGTCCTTTTTTGCAGGGGCAAAATGGTCATTTCTTTTTTATAAATAAATACCAGATTTTATAAGACAAATATCAACTGATTTGCCCCTGAGGAAAATGACAAAATTACAGGATTTTATAAGACAAATATGACCTGATTTCATTTTTGGACCAAAATGGCAATAAAACTGAAACCACAGGGACCCAGATGCAAAAGGTTTGTGTTTTGGACTAAAATGACAAAAGTGACCAAACCTCAGGGACCAAAATGGCAGTATACTCTTTATTTTAATATTTTTAGTCTGCATAAACTCCATACAAAACTTAATTTTAGTATTTTAAACTCTTATCCAGAATTTAATATATAATTTGGTCAAATAAATTTAAATCGAACCTAGTAGAACAAGTCAACCCTTCATCATGTTAAAGTTTATTGTACAAAACTTATTTTAAAATATTTGGTCAAATAAAGTCAAATCAAGTTTAGTTGATCAATGCAAATGTTTTTTTAACATGTTAAATTAATTTATTTTAGTATATTGGGCCCGCATAGATTACGCTCACAAAACTTTATTTAAGTATTTTGAACTCTAAGATGAAATTCAATATATAATTTGGTTAAATAAAGTTGAATCGCGCCTAGTTGATCAACGCAAACTCTCATTTAACATGTTAAAGTTTATCGTACAAAAATTATTTTAACATGTTTGGTCAAATAAATTCCAATCGAGTTTAGTTGATCAATGTAAACGCTCGTTTAACATGTTAAATTTATTTATTTTAATATTTTAAGCCCACATAAACTCCACACAAAACTTTATTTTAGTATTTTATACTCCAATCCAAAATTTAATATATAATTTGGTCAAATAAAGTTAAATCGAACCTAGTGGATCAAGGCAAACTCTCATTTAACATGATAAAGTTTATTATACAAAACTTATTTTAACATGTTTGGTCAAATAAAGTCGAATCAAGTTTAGTTGATAAATGCAAACTTTTCTTTAACATGTTAAATTAATTTATTTTAATATTTTGAGCCCGCATAAACTACACACAAAACTTTATTTTAATATTTTGGACTCTACTCCGAAATTCAATATATAATTTAGTTAAATAAAGTTGAATCGCACCTATTTGACCAATTTAAACTCTCATTTAACATGTTAAAGTTTATCATACAAAACTTATCTTAAAATGTTTGGTCAAATAAATTCGAATCGAGTTTAGTTGATCAATGTAAACGCTCGTTTATCATGTTAGATTTATTTATTTTAATATTTTTAGCCAGCATAAACTCTACACAAAAATTTATTTTAGTATTTTAAACTCTAATCCAAATTTTAATTTATAATTTGGTCAAATAAAGTTAAATTGAACCTTGTATATCAAGGAAAACTCTCATTTAACGTGTTAAAGTTTATTGTACAAAACTTATTTTAACATGTTTGGTCAAATAAAGTATAATCAAGTTTAGTTGATCAATGCAAACTTTTTTTTAACATGTTAAATTAATTTATTTTAATATTTTGAGCCCGCATAAACTTCATACAAAACTTTATTTTAGTATTTTTAAACTCTTATCCAGAATTTAATATATAATTTGGTCAAATAAATTTAAATCGAACCTAGTAGAACAAGTCAACATTTCATCATGTTAAAATATATTGTACAAAACTTATCTTAATATGTTTGTTCAATTAAATTCAAATCAAGTTTAGCTATCAATGCAAACGTTTTTTTTAACATGTTAAATTAATTTATTTTATTATTTTGAGCCCGCATAAACTACACACAAAACTTTATCTAAGTATTTTGATCTTTAGGCCGAAATTCAATATATAATTTGGTTAAATAAAGTTGAATCGCACCTAGTTGATCAACGTAAACTCTCATTTAACATTTTAAAGTTTATCGAACAAAACTTATCTTAACATGTTTGGTCAAATAAATTCCAATCGAGTTCAGTTGATCAATGTAAACGCTCATTTAACATGTTAGATTTATTTATTTTAATATTTTTAGCCTGCATAAATTCTACACAAAAATTTATTTTAGTATTTTAAACTCTAATCCAAAATTTAATTTATAATTTGGTCAAATAAAGTTAAATCAAACCTTGTAGATCAACGAAAACTTTCATTTAACGTGTTAAAGTTTATTGTACAAAACGTATTTTAATATATTTGGTCAA
Organism: Helianthus tuberosus; assembly: GCA_030545235.1. Lineage (NCBI taxonomy): Eukaryota > Viridiplantae > Streptophyta > Magnoliopsida > Asterales > Asteraceae > Helianthus > Helianthus tuberosus. The sequence goes on along the minus strand of JARYGA010014077.1, from coordinate 111,877 downwards.
ATAAAGTTGAATCAAGTTTAGTTGATCAAAGCAAACGTTTCTTTAACATGTTAAATTAATTTATTTTAATATTTTGAGCCCGCATAAACTACACACAAACTTTATTTTAATATTTTGGACTCTAGGCCGAAATTCAATATATAATTTGGTTAAATAAAGTTGAATCACACTTAATTGATCAATGCAAACTCTTATTTAACATTTTAAAGTTTATCGTACAAAACTTATCTTAACATGTTTGGTAAAATAAATTCAAATCGAGTTTAGTTGATCAATGTAAAGGCTCATTTAACATGTTAGATTTATTTATTTTAATATTTTTAGACAACATAAACTCTACACAAAACTTTATTTTAGTATTTTAAACTCTAATCCAAAATTTAATTTATAATTTGGTCAGATAAAGTAAAATTGAACCATGTAGATCAAGGCAAACTCTCATTTAACGTGTTAAAGTTTATTGTACAAAACTTATTTTAACATGTTTGGTCAAATAAAGTGGAATCAAGTTTAGTTGATCAATGCAAACTTTTCTTTAACATGTTAAATTTATTTATTTTAATATTTTGAGCCTGCATAAACTCCATACAAAACTTTATTTTAGTATTTTATATTCTTATCTAGAATTTAATATATAATCTGGTCAAATAAATTTAAATCAAACCTAGTAGAACAAGTCAACCTTTCATCATTTTAAAGTTTATTGTACAAAACATATTTTAATATATTTGGTCAAATAAAGTCAAATCAAGTTTAGTTGATCAATGCAAACGTTTTTTTAACATGTTAAATTAATTTATTTTAGTATTTTGAGCCCGCATTGACTACACATAAAACTTTATTTAAGTATTTTGAACTCTAGGTTGAAATTCAATATAAAATTTGGTTAAATAAAGTTGAATCGCACCTCGTTGATCAAGGCAAACTCTCATTTAACATGTTAAAGTTTATCGTACAAAAATTATTTTAACATGTTTGGTCAAATAAATTCCAATCGAGTTTAGTTGACCAAAGTAAACGCTCATTTAACATGTTAAATTTATTTATTTTAATATTTTAAGCCCGCATAAACTCCACACAACACTTTATTTTAGTATTTTATACTCTAATCCAAAATTTAATATATAATTTGGTCAATAAAGTTAAATCGAACCTAGTAGATCAAGGCAAACTCTCATTTGACATGATAAAGTCTATTGTACAAAACTTATTTTAACATGTTTGGTCAAATAAAGTCGAATCAAGTTTAGTTGATCAATGCAAACTTTTCTTTAACATGTTAAATTAATTTATTTTAATTTTTTGAGCCCGCATAAACTACAAACAAAACTTTATTTTAATATTTTGGACTCTACGCCGAAATTCAATATATAATTTGTTTAAATAATGTTGAATCACACCTAGTTGATCAATTTAAACTCTCATTTAACATATTAAAGTTTATCGTACAAAATTTATCTTAAAATGTTTGGTCAAATAAATTTGAATCGAGTTTAGTTGATCAATGTAAACGCTCATTTAACATGTTAGATTTATTTATTTTAATATTTTTAGCTAGCATAAACTCTACACAAAACTTTATTTTAGTATTTTAAACTCTAATCCAAAGTTTAATTTATAATTTGGTCAAATAAAGTTAAATTGAACCTTGTAGATCAAAGCAAACTCTCATTTAACGTGTTAAAGTTTATTGTACAAAACTTATTTTAACATGTTTGGTCAAATAAAGTCGAATCAAGTTTAGTTGATCAATGCAAACTTTTCTTTAACATGTTAAATTAATTTATTTTAATATTTTGAGCCCGCATAAAGTCCATACAAAACTTTATTTTAGTATTTTAAACTCTTATCCAGAATTTAATATATAATTTGGTCAAATAAATTTAAATCGAACCTAGTAGAACAAGTCAACCTTTCATCATGTTAATGTTTATTGTACAAAACTTATTTTAATATGTTTGTTCAAATAAAGTCAAATCAAGTTTAGTTGATCAATGCAAACGTTTTTTTAACATGGTAAATTAATTTATTTTATTATTTTGGGCTCGCATAGACTACACACAAAACTTTATTTAAGTAGTTTGAACTTTAGGCCGAAATTCAATATATAATGTGGTTAAATAAAGTTGAATCGCACCTAGTTGATCAACGCAAACTCTCATTTAACATGTTAAAGTTTATCGTACAAAAATTATTTTAACAATGTTTGATCAAAACATACACCCACCAGAACAGAGTTATTTGCCAATTACTAGACCAAAGATCGAAGAAAAAAAAAACCGCTCAGCCTCCATCATCCAGCATCAAACACATTAAATGTTTTCCATCGAGCCCACGTAATTGAATGCTTCTTAGATCTGTTTGTCACCCCTATGAAGCCCGTGGCCTTTACCTCTTCAACAACATTCTTTAATGAAACCTCCCCGGCCTTGATTGAAAACAATATCGTTTCTCAATTGGCAAACACACCATATTCCTATTAAAATAACAACATAGAAAGCTTTTTTTTTTCTTTGTGCCTTGGATAAATTCGTGCAGTCGCAATAGATCTCGGAAACGAAATGCATAGATGGATTGAACCTTTGCACCACTGAGAGATGATTTGCCACAAACTTTGCACGAAGGAGCGCGACACAAATATGTGTTCACACGATTCTATTGCATCCCCACATAAGACACATAAATCCTAAATCACGAAAATATTCCTTTTTACGAGTGCTTCCAGTGTAGGTAACTTGCCCTTTCTACCTTCCTCCTAGTGACTTTTGAGACTTTTTTAGGACCCAATACTGAACACATAATCCGGAGGTCTGTATTTCAGTGACTACAACCTGTTTTTTAGACTGCACACCGAAAAAAACCCAATATCCTGCAGCCCCACGCCTATCCATCCGCGTTATCAGAAAGAAAAACCAAGTGACACATAGAGGCAAGCTGAGACAGTTTCGTTAGCTCCGCTGATCACTTTTCATGTGTGTTCAACTTTTGGAGAACACGAGCTACCTCTATGAACACCCTTTCTTTTCCTGATTTTCAATTTTAGCTTAAATAAGACAGTAAATAATGACGATATCCTATTAATGGAAATGAAAGATATGCAGGTTGGATAAAGGGCTAAAATTACTTCAGTCTTTGAGTCATTATTCAACTCTCTCTCCTTCCCCTCTTCTTCCCCTTTGCGGTAAACACTCACCGCTTCTTTACTCAATCACCGGGGTGGTGAGGGTCGGCAACAGTGTTACCGCGCGGCAAACCTGTTCACCGATGCCTTCCCTACACCCACCCCATTGACCCTTAAAATCCTTTGCTCTAGCTTTCCAAAATTGTAAATTCTTCTCATCACTATGCAAATTGAAGAAAATATGCTCCAATATGTCTCCTAGAACCTCAAATGCTCTAGATACATCAGGTGTCAGCCTGGATCAAGGAGCATCTGCAAATTACAAAATTATCATGTTATAATACATCTTCAACTGTTCAGGTATAGTTCAACTTCAAATTATTAGAAGAATGTGAAGCAATAACCAGGTATAAGACAACCCTAATTTACCAACCGAATAAAATATGCTCCAATATTTCCTCCTAGAACCTCATACACTCAAGATGCATCAGATATCAGTTTCGATCATGGAGCATATGCTAGATTCAACAATATTGTTCAAATACAAAGGCCAATTAACCAAAAACCAATCAGTTTAGAGACAACAATAACCAAAAAAAAGCTATAAAACAGAAACATAAATCTACATAACAGAAACAATGAAAAGAATCAAGTTAAATTAAATAAAACAATTAAAATTTATTAACATGTTAAAACATTTTTTTTTTTCTAAAAAAACTACAAAACAGAAACACAAATCTACATATAATCATAATTTCATATAAACAGGTTAAATTAAATAAAACTTAATTGATAATCGCAAATAAATGATACCTTAAACTGCAAAGAATAAATGAAAAGAATGAAACACACATAGAATGTTATGTATAACACATCTCTATATAAATCAAATTTAATTAAAAATTATTAACATGTTAAAACAATTTTTTTTCTAAAAAAGCTACAAAACAGACACATAAATCGACATAATCATAATTTCATATAATCAGGTTAAGTTAAATAAAACTTAATTGTTAATCATAAATAAATGATACCTTAAACTGAGATTTAAGATCTGAAACCCTATAAACTAATACTGCATAGATCTCAGTCAAAATCGGCACCAGCTAAAGTTTTGTAATAGTTTTCCGCAAGCAGATCTGAATAATATGTAGATTATTAATGTAGATTTGAAAAATCTCAGCCGAAATCTGAAAAATCGTACACGGATGGTGCTAGACCTTCTATTAAATCGCAGTGGTTGTTGCTGGTGGTGTTTAATGTTTGCGTTCGCTGATGCTGGTGGCGTATTGTGGTGGTGGTGGTGGTGGTGTATGGTGGTGATGGTGGTGGTGTATGACGGTGACTTAGAGAGAAGCTAGGGTTTCAAAGTGTGGATGGATTTTGTTTGTAAAGCTGGAAGTAATTAGATATTATTTTTGGACAAAAATGCCCTTGTTCCCTTGTTCCCAACTTTTTTAGTGTTCCCTATTGAACCCTACCCTATATATATATATAGGGAGAAGATCATGCGAGAACCACCTCTTATTGCGAGAACCGCGAGAACCAATGTGAACACACCAAAAATGCCTAAAAATAGCTAAAAATCACACAAAATTTTTTTTTTTGATTTTTTTAATATTTTTTAGGTTAAAATCGCTACTTTTCGCACCAAAAAAAAAAAAAAAATTTTTTTTTTTGGTGCGAAAAGTAGCGATTTTAACCTAAAAAATATTAAAAAAATCAAAAAAAATTTTTTGGATTTTTTTTGATTTTTTTAGATTTTTTTTTAGATTTTTTTAGGTTTTTGAGGGGTTTAGTTTTTAGCATTTTAGCTTGGGGGGGGGGGGGGTGGGGGGGGGGGTTTAGGTTTTTGGGGGGTGGGGGAGGGGGTTTAGGTTTTTTTTTGGGGGGGGGGGGGTTAGGTTTTTTTTGGGGGGGGGGGGGTGGGGGGTTTAGGTTTTTGGGTGGGGGGGGGGTGGGGGTTAGGTTTTTTTAGGGTTTTTTTAGGTTTTTTTAGCTATTTTAGGTTGTGTTCACATTGGTTCTCAAGGTTCTCACAATAAGGGTGGTTCTCGCATGAGCCCCTCCCTATATATATATATATGTTATTAAAACCTTTCATCTTTTCTTTTTGTTTTCTTTTTTGTGTGTTTAAATCTTATTTCATTTTATTTAAATAGTGTCTTAAAAATAGCTCTAAGATTGAAGTTGTTTAATTATTTAATATAGTTACTATACACTAATAAACCTTTTATGGTTACATCCTAAAACAGTTTTCTATTAGGATTAATAAACCATTTATGTATTTTAATTAAAACAAATCCTAATTTTCTAAATTGGTTTTTTGCTTCATATAAAGTAAGAATTAAAGTCAATCTATTTATCGAGTTATGCAGATTGATGAGTAAATAAGACAAATAATATTAAATAAAAAAAATTCTCATTTCTAGTAAGTTCGTTTAATTCACACAATTACGGTGATTCGCACACGGGGCGTACCTTGCAGATAAATGTAGCATACAATTAATTTTATTATTAAATTCCATTCTAAATTAGTACGGTCCCCAAATTCTTGTTTTATGATAACCCTCGTGGTAGCAAGATCCAAATCGTATTGCACGTTTAATTTTACAAGGAATCGCAAACGCAACCACTTGAAATCTCAAGACTTCGTCAATTCCACTCTCGGTTTTCGTGGAACTCTACGCAAAACTGTGAGCATACTCGACCCTTTTTACGCTTTACGCATTTTGGGTGCAACATGTATCAACTAACAAAATCCACTTTATACAATCAAACATATTCGAACACTCAATCCATCGAACACGTTATTTGTTATTTTTAGGTTGTTTATATATGTTAGTCCCGACTTGTATATCCATGCTATTTGTTATCCTTAGGTTGTTTATGCATATTAGTTTCAACTTGTATATCCATGCTATTCGTTATGCTTAGTGTTGTGGTTGAAATTCTGAGCCCATATCCTGGATAGTATCTTGAATTATATCCTGATTACATAATATGTGTTCATAACCAGGATGCTGAATCAGGATATTGGTAACATCCTGATACTGTATCCTGAGGATTACTAACGGATTGTGTGAAGGAGTACTAGCTCAAGTTTGCAACGTTCATGAAGACCTCTTCCCCTGAAGACTCGGTCCAAGTTGTTCGAAAAAGAACGTTGAGGCCGCTTTACTTGGTCTCCAACGTTAACTAGGGAATATTCGCTGGCATCCCCCAATTCTAGGAGATTTTGTTTTCATTTTGTAGCTATAAATATACGGATAAACCAGATCAAATAGGACATCACACTCACTACTCTCGAGCTCTCATAAATCCTTTCGCAACTCTCACATTCTGAAAAACATTGTAACACTTAGCAATGATCTGGTCAATATCCTGCACTGTATCCTGACATTTGAAGTAATAAGAAGAACAAGGCAGCTGCGATTGTCAGCTCCCGAGGTTTTGTGCCGGCGATCTAGATTGATCAAGGGCTTTCCTCGTGCATCTCGTGTTACCCTTTACTTTTTGCTCATTGTTTGATTATAGATATAGCTCGATATCCTGAGCTATATCCTGAAAACTATTTTTTGCAAACAACTAAATCAGGATATTTTCGATACACATTCTTAGCACACTACCTCACTTAACTAATTTGATCACTAAATTGCTTAGGTAATTTTTGACCGAAACAATATGGCGCCCACCGTGGGGCAAGTGGTGCTATTTCTACTAAAAGCTTTCTTAAAATCCTTACTTGGTTTTTTGTTTTCAAAACTTTTTGCTACACTATTTTCAATGGCCTCAAGATCAAACATGAGCTCTTCTACCATATCTGCTACAACCTCTGCAACAATTGGCTCGGTGCTTCCACCACCTCCTCCGAGGACGCAAGCCTCTTCACAGCCTCAGGATCCTCCAGTCAGGACTGAAACTCATGTGGCTCGGGATGTTATCCCCACTTAGAATGTTCAGGGATCTGCTCCTATTTTGGCCTCTAATGATAAAATTCTAACTCTGTTTGGTAGTATACAGGATCAGATGAAGCAACAGCAGGAGACCAACCAAATGTTGATGAGAGAGATACAACTCTTGAAATCTAGCTCAAGCAGGCCCGCTGAGGATACTGTCACTCCCTTGCAGCCCAGAGCTTTGAACTTCAGTTCGGCAGTATATACTAAGGATAACATGGGCGATATTGTGCCTAGCCGTTCCCAAAGTCATATTCCTGAGATACCCTCTTCGGTTAGGGTGTCAACTGTGAGAAGTTCAGGATATGCTTCAGGATATGGCCAGAATCCTCAAACTGGTAACATGTCTAATAATACTAATACTCTTGCTACTAATGGTATTGGATCTTTACAGGATGCAGGTATGACATCAGCACTTTTCGGGGAGCTTCAGAAGTTAAAGGATATGATATCCAGTGTACCTGGGGTGGTCCATCCGATCCCAGAAGTATCCCAGGATAGCCACAAGATATCTCAATTTGCATATCCTATATGTGATGCTGAAATCCCAAAAAGATTTCAAACCCCCAACATGAAGCTCTATGGCAGAACCACGGATCCTGAAGAGCATATTGCTCAGTATAGGGAAAGGATGGAAATCAACCCTATCCCTCTGGATCTCAAGGAAGCATGCCTCTGCAAGGGTTTTGGTTCTACTTTAACAGGATCAACCTTAAAATGGCTCTTAAACATTCTGCCTCACTCAATTACATCATTTGCTCACTTAGTCAATTTATTTAATAGTCAATTTTCTTGCAGTCGAAGTTTTGAAAAACTGACCAGTGATCTCTATAGGATAACTCAAGGGCCTCAGGAAACCTTAAGGGATTATGTGAACAAGTTTAGCAGGGAATCCTTAGATATCCCGCATCTTGATGTTGCAACAGCTGTGCAGGCTTTCAAGATGGGGTTGCAAAAAGATTCTCAATTTTACCAGGATCTTGTAATGAATCCTTACAGGAACCTGGATGAAGCTCGAAACAGGGCTTTAAGATATATTCGACTGGAGGATGACAAAAAGATGCAAGAGAGGATGAATTCATCTTCAACCTATGAATCAACCAACAGGAAGTCAGAATCCTCGTACAAGCCATATCGTTCTAAGCTATATGGCAGGAATGACAGCAAGAAAGTGAATGCTGTTGAAGACGAGGATCCTGAGGAGTATCCTGAATTGTCAGAATATTGTTTTTCTGTTAATATACCTGAACTAATGTATGCTATGCAGGGTTTGGGAGACAAAGCAAGGTGGCCTAGGAAGAACCAACAAAAAGCCGATTGGAAGGATAAGTCCAAGTGGTGTGCCTTCCATGAGGATTTTGGACATGTTACGGAAGATTGCATCGCCCTGAGGAAAGAAATAAGCTATCTGCTGAGCAAAGGATATCTGAAGGATCTTCTGGGAAGAAAGAAGAATAAGGGTCAGGATACTGAGAAGGATCCTGAACGAGCAACATCGCCTCCTGCAGATGCCAAGATAATTAACTTTATTTCCGGAGGGTCTGACATTTGTGGAACTTCCTACTCCGCAGCAAAAAGACATGCAAAGGAGGCTAAGGCAGAAAGGGGAGATAAGCCAACCAGGATGACAACCCTCACAACTGATAAAGTGATCACGTTCGACAGTGATGACAGGGATACTATCCAGTATCCTCATCATGATGGTTTGGTAATAACTTTATATGTTGCTAATCATTTTGTGCGCAGGATACTGGTGGATAATGGCAGCTCCGTCAACATTATTCAACTAGAAACATTGAAGAGAATGAATGTATCCCCGATGGATATCACTTCAAAGTCCACTGTACTTGTTGGATTCAGTGGAGAGGCCAAGAATACTGTGGGAGAAATAAAGTTGCCAGTGTATGTTGAAGGGGTCAACTCAATGCAACGCTTCTGTGTCATGGACTCCTTATCCTGCTACAATATTATATTGGGTAGGCCATGGATCCATGATATGAAAGCTGTGCCATCAACCTATCATAAGTGTATCAAGATCCCTACCCCTTGGGGGGGGGGTTGTCAAGGTGGAAAGTGATAAACATGAGGCAAAGCAATGTTATTCATCCTCAATGAAATCCTCAACCAAGCCCAAAGCAGGATAGCAATTAAAGATACGAGCCCAGGATATCGCGGAGGCTTCAGAGCAGGATGTTAAGAAAATTATCCTGGATCAGGATAATCCAGATATCTCGGTGCTCGTAGGAACCAATATCCCTCAGGATATTGAGAATCAGTTAACTAACTTTTTGAAATGCATGATGTCAACATTTGCATGGAAGCATGAGGATATGATAGGTATTTCCAAGGATATTATCACTCACAAGCTTGGAATTGACAGGTCATTCAAGCCTGTTCAGCAAAAGAGAAGGAAGTTTGCTCCTGAACGGAATGCAATCATTCAAGAGGAAGTTGAAAGATTATTGAAGTCCAAGATGATCAGGGAGGTCAAATTTCCAAAGTGGCTAGCAAATGTGGTCGTGGTTCAGAAAAAGAATGGGAAATGGAGAGTTTGTGTAGATTACACAGACTTGAACAAAGCATGTCCTAAAGACCCATTCCCTCTACCTCATATAGACTCAATGGTGGATGCAACTGTCGGTCATGAGATGTTAACCTTCATGGATGCATCCTCAGGATTCCAGCAGATCCAAATGGAACCTTCAGACAAGGAGGATACTACTTTTATGACACCAACAGGTATTTATTGTTATACTGCTATGCCTTTTGGTTTGAAAAATGCAGGTGCAACGTACCAAAGATTGGTGAACATGATGTTTAAAGACAAACTGGGGGACACCATGGAGGTGTACATTGATGACATGGTAGTGAAATCTAAGAAGGCTGAGGATCATCTCCAGGATATTAAAGGAGCATTTGATATCCTGGATCAGTATAATATGAAACTAAATCCTGCCAAGTGTCATTTTGGAGTGGGGGCAGGAAAGTTTTTAGGATATATGGTGACTAAAAGAGGGATAGAAGCAAGCCCAGAACAGATCAAAGCCATCTTGGATATCAAGTCACCTTCCAACATGAAAGATGTACAAAGATTGACGGGACGAGTAGCAGCATTAAACAAATTTATATCAAGATCCTCGGAGAAATGCAAGGAATTCTACGATATCCTGAAGAAGAATAAGAAATTCGAATGGGGAGAAAAGCATGAAGCAGCCTTGCAGGAGTTGAAGCAGTATCTTTCAACTGCACCTCTATTGATGAAGCCCGAGGATTGTGAACCATTATCCCTGTATCTTGCAGTATCAGGGAATGCAGTAAGTGCTGTTTTTGTAAAGGATCATGAAGGTCAGCAATATCCTGTCTATTATGTTAGTAAAAGTTTATTAGATGCTGAAACTAGATATTCTCATTTATAAAAATTGATATTGGCTCTAGTTATGGCATCGACAAAGCTTAGACATTACTTTGAAACACATAGGATTCATGTTAAAACTAATTATCTTATTAAAAATGTGCTTAGGAGACCTGAGATGTCAGGAATAATGGCTAAGTGGTCGGTAAAATTAAGTGCCTATGATCTAGTATATGAACCTAGAAATGCCATAAAGTCTCAGGCTCTAGCTGACTTTGTGGCTGATTTCAGTAGTGATATTCAAAATGAAGTAGACCTAGAAGTCCAACAATTAGGAGAAACTTCAGAATCCTGGACATTATATACTGATGGTGCATCAAATGTTAGAGGTGTAGGATTGGGTATACTACTAAAATCGCCACAGGGGGGTATATTACCCCAGGCTATTAGGTGTGAATTTCCTGCCACTAATGATGAAGCAGAATATGAAGCTTTAATCGCAGGATTAGAGTTGGCTAAGAACATGAATGTTAAATATTTGCAAGTATATGTTGATTCATTGTTAATCACTAACCATTTTAATGGGTCCTGTTAGGGGAGGATTTTCCAATGATCAGTGATCCTCAATTACTGTTGGGCTTAAGGATCCTCAATTCTGTCTGAATTAGTGATCCTCAGAGAGTATTGTAGGATCAAGATCCAGGATCATCATAAGGATCCTTACACTAACAATTGTCTGCTTTGAATATGATGTTGTTTTACAGGAGTACGAGCTTGGACTTGGTCTTGGCGATATTCCTGGAGCATATTCCCTATTTATTCCGCACGTGCTTGACTAATATGGACGTTATGGAGTTCGTGGAAGACTTGCATGAAATGCGGATAGTTAGTTAGCTTAGATATTTTCTAAATTTATAAGGGGATAGCGAGCTAAATTAGAATACTTGTCTATTTTTAGCATAACACACACACTTGCAACTGCTCTCATCAGCTCTCGACAGTTTACTTGGCGATTACACACTTTTTTTGCACATTACACTCTAGTGATCCTTTTAACTAGCTCGCTATCATCCCAAGTTGTAATACCTTGTTTGTTTAATCTGAGTTGGTGATCGGTAGTTTCCATCACCCAAGGTTTTTATGCCGGAGATCAACTCTTGATCAAGGGCTTTTTCCTCGTATAAATCTTTGTGTCACTTGTTTATTACATTTCTGAGTGATCCTTAGCATTGTTCATTGATTCAAGCATCACACCTCACAACAGAAAGTTTGGTTGCATTATCTTAGCTTGATTTTTGACCAAAACAGTTTGGCGCCCACCGTGGGGCAATTGGTGCTTCATTCCTTAGAAGATTCATATTTTTGTGGTCATTTCGGTTCGTTACAACCAAGCAGATGGCCTCCTCAATAAAGAACACATCAAGCTCTATGCCGGCAATGAGTTCTTCACAGGGCGTTCCTCCTTTGCCTCCACCACCTTCTGGATCCCAGAAGAATGCTGAAAATGCTGCGAAGAGACAAACCCCCATTTTCCAAAAACCACCAACTTCTTCTGTTTCTTCTAATCCTACTACTAATGATCTTTTCACTCTGATTTTGCAGATGAGGAATCACGCACAAGAGCAGGATAAAACCAACAAAAGGATCCTCCAGGAGATCGCTGAGATCAAGAAACAGAAGAAATCAGTGGAGGATCACTCTCCTTTGATGCCAAGGTCATTGAATTTTGACACTCCAGTTGTAACTACCCTACAATCGGCAGTTCCGGGCATCCAGTATCAAAGTGGTCCATCAGAAAGGCGTTATGGAACAGCAACTATGAGTCAAACATTTGGCTCTCACTCCCAGCCTCAGGGATCCTATTTTCAGCCATCGGGATCCTCTTTTCTGCATCAGGGATCCTTCGTCAGCTCAGGAGGATATTTGGGAATGCACACAGTCCAAGGATCCTCCCAAGTCCAAGGATCCTCCCAGGTCCAAGGATCCTCCCAGGTCCAAGGATCCTTTATGGTTCCAGGATCCTTTCAGGTTCAAGGATCCTCTCAGCCTCAAGGATCCAACATCTTTTAGGATCAAGGATTCTTAAGAAGTATGCAGCCTCCAAGCTCGGATGTTCATCAAGGAGACTTCATACCAATGCAGACCATTGCTTCCTCTGGTCCTTCAATCATACCAGAGTCCCGTCAATATGGATTCACATCTGGAATTCCAAACACGAATCCTCTGGGAGGTAACACTTTTAATAATTCATATAACACTAACCATAGCTCTATGCAGGATATAGGTATCAATCAGGCTATGGCCAGGGAGTTACAGAAGCTTAAGGATATGATATCCAGCGTCCCAGGAGTGGTTAAACCCATTCCTGAAATTGCAGATGGTAGCCATAGGATATCTCGCTTTGCACCCCCTATTTGTGATGCTGAGATACCCAAGAGGTTCCAAATACCAACTATGAAGCTATATGATGGTTCAACGGATCCAGAGGAACATGTAGCTCAATACAGGGAGAGGATGGAGATCAATCCAATTCCTGAGAGGTTAAAAGAAGCATGTCTATGCAAGGGTTTTGGATCCACACTTACAGGATCTGCTATTAAATGGGTGCTAAGTCTTCCCCCTTACTCTATTACTTCATTTGCTAATCTAGTTAATTTGTTTAATAGTCAATTCTCTTGTAGTAGAAAGTTTGAACGATTAACTAGTGATCTATATAGGGTAACACAAGGTCAAAATGAATCACTTAGAGATTACATCACTAAGTTTAGTAAAGAATCCTTAGACATTCCTAACCTGGATATTGCTACGGCTGTAGAAGCCTTTAAAATGGGTTTGCTTAGGGATTCATTGTTCTATGATGATCTTGTTATGACCCCATGCAGGAATCTTGATGAAGTAAGAACCAGGGCCCTTAGGTTCATCCGCCTAGAGGATGACAAAAGGATCCAGGAGAGATTGACAGGATCCTCAAAACAGGAGAAGCAAGGATCCTACTTTAAGAATAACATGTTCAAGTCCTACAATAAGTCTGACAACCAGAATGTGCATGCAGTAGAGCAAGAAGAGGATGATGAGGATTATCCTCCCATTTCTGAATACTGTTTCTCTGTTGATAACAATGAACTAATTCTTGCAATGCAGAATTTAGGTGAGAAAGCTAGGTGGCTGAGAAAAAGTGATAAACCAGCTGCTACAAAGGATAAGTCCAAGTGGTGTGCATATCACGAGGATTTCGGGCATCTCACTGAAGAGTGTATTGCACTTAGAAAGGAAATTGGTTACTTGTTAAGCAAAGGACACTTGAAGGAGCTTTTGGGACGAAAGAAGTCAAGGATCCAGGATCCTGAAAGGATCCCGGAAAGGGCTCCTGCTCCTCCAGTAGATGCACAAGTTATAAACTTCATATCCGGCGTATCAGACATTTGTGGTACTTCCTTTTCAGCAGCCAAAAGACATGCCAAGGAAACCAAGATGGATAATGGAGACAGACCCATCCGGACGTCCACTGTCACCAAGGATAGGATCATAACTTTTGATGATGATGATCGTCTTGATGTTCAGGATCCTCATCATGATGGTCTTGTTATTACCCTGTTTATTTCTAATCATTTTGTTTACAGGATCCTTATAGATGGAGGAAGCTCTGTGAACATCATTCAGCTTGATGTCCTCAAGAAGATGAATATCCCGGAGTCTGATATTGTCCCAAGATCCTCAGTCCTTGTGGGATTCAGTGGGGAAACCAAGAACACACTGGGGGACATCAAACTCCCTATCTATATTGAAGGACTCCATTCTTATCAGAAGTTTTATGTTATAGATTGCTTATCTTGTTGTAATGTTATCCTTGGCAGGCCATGGATACATGACATGAAGGCAGTCCCATCTACTTATCATCAGTGCGTGAAGCTTCCTAGTCCATGGGGAGTGGTGAAAATTGAGAGTGATCAACAAGAAGCTAAGAATTGCTATACCTCATCAATGAAGCCAGCCTCAAGACCAAGGGAGCAATAGCAATTAAAGTATCCTTCAAGATATGTCTTGGAGGCAAGAGAGCAGTATGTAAAGGAAATCCTCATGGATCCTCATGATCCTGAATCCAAGATCTTCATAGGATCAGGGATCCTTAGCGACATTGAATAGGATCTAGTATCCTTCCTTAAAAGAAGGAAAACTACCTTTGCCTGGAAGCATGAGGATATGACAGGTATATCTAAGGATATAATTACTCATAAGCTTGGCATTGACATGTCATTCAAGCCTATACATCAGAAGAGGAGGAAGTTTGCACCTGAAAGGAATGCTATTATCCAGGAGGAGGTAGATAAACTACTTCGGGCAGGTATGATAAGAGAGGTTAAGTATCCAAGGTGGTTAGCCAATGTGGTTGTTGTTCAAAAGAAAAATGGAAAGTGGAGGGTATGTGTCGATTTTACTGATTTAAACAAGGCATGTCCCAAGGATCCTTTCCCATTACCCCACATTGACTCCATGGTGGATGCTACCGCGGGTCATGAGTTGTTGACTTTTATGGATGCTTCATCTGGATTTCAACAAATTAAGATGGAACCATCTGATCAAGAGGATACAGCCTTTATGACCCCAACTGGTATATATTGTTATATTGCTATGCCATTTGGACTAAGGAATGCATGTGCTACTTATCTAAGGCTAGTCAATATGATGTTCAAGGAACAAATTGGACACACTATGGAAGTCTATATAGATGACATGGTGGTTAAGTCCAAGAAAGCTGAGGATCACCTTAAAGACTTGGAGGAAGCATTCAATTTCCTTGATAAATTTAATATGAAACTAAATCCTTCCAAGTGTCATTTTGGTGTTAAAGCAGGTAAATTCTTAGGCTATATAGTGACAAAGAGGGGCATTGAAGCAAGTCCAGAGCAGATTAAGGCTATTGTGAATATCAAATCTCCTGCCAATGCCAAGGATGTGCAAAGATTGACAGTCAGGATCGCAGCCTTGAATAGGTTCATATCCAAATCCTCAGAAAAGTGCAAGGAATTCTATGACATCCTGAGGAAGAACAAGAAATTTGAATGGACTGAGAAGCATGAAAGTGCCCTCAAAGCTCTTAAGGATTACCTATCCTCAGCCCCTGCCTTGATGAAACCAGAAAAGGGGGATATATTATCCTTATACCTAGCAGTATCCTCAAAAGCAGTAAGTGCGGTCCTTGTTAAGGGTCACCAAGGTACACAACATCCTGTTTATTATGTAAGTAAGAGTTTATTTGATGCTGAATCCAGGTATTCACACTTAGAGAAACTTATCCTTGCATTAATTATGGCATCTACTAAATTAAGACATTATTTTGAGACTCATGCCATTATTGTTAAGACTAATTTTCCAATTAAGAATGTTCTCAGGAAACCTGAAATGTTAGGAAGGATGGCTAAGTGGGCAGTGAAGCTTAGTGCATATGATATAAGATATGAACCAAGGACTGCCGTCAAATCCCAAGCCTTAGCTGACTTTGTGGCAGATTTTAGTAGTGACTTGCAAAAGGAAGCTGAGTTAGAAGTCCAACAGCTTGAAGAAACTAAGGATCCTTGGATACTCTTCACTGATGGAGCCTCTAATGTAAAAGGAACAGGACTTGGAATACTACTAAAATCGCTACAGGGGGACATAATACCCCACTCCATAGCTTGTGAATTTCAAACTACCAACAATGAGGCTGAGTATGAAGCCTTGATAGCTGGTTTGCAAATTGCCAAGCATATGAGGATCAGGTATCTTGAGGTACATGTGGATTCATTATTGATCACTAATCACTTTAATGGATCCTATGCTGTTAAAGGTGAAAAGCTAATCAAATATTTAGAGATAGTCAAAGAATTGGCACTCTCTTTTGTTTCCTTTAGTTTGACACAGGTACCAAGGGAAGAGAATGCAGAGGCTGATGCATTAGCCAATCTAGGATCATCCTTGAAGATCCCGGAGGATATCAAGATCCCTATTATCCATATCCTGACCCCTGCTATCGAGGATCATGTAGCTATGGAGATAGGAGAGGATTCTGCTATCATCCCTAGTGATGATACTCAATCTCATTCAGGATCATGGATCCTTCCAATCATGAGATACATACAACATGGAGAGATTCCTACAGGAGAAAACCCCAAGGCTTTCAAAATCAAGGTATCTCAATTTACAATATTGAATAACATGTTGTATAAACGGTCTCTTGCAGGTCCATATCTAAGATGCATTGAGGATCCTGAAATCCAAGAAGTCCTAAAGGATTTCTATGAAGGAGATTGTGGAAACCACACTGGGGGCAGAGCATTGTTCTCAAGGATCCTGAGGACAGGATACTATTGGCCTACTATGAAGAAGGATGCTGTGGAATATGCCAAGAAATGTGATCCTTGTCAGAGACACAGTAATATCATTCACCAACCAGCAGAACTTTTGCATCCTATATCCTCTTCTTGGCCATTTATGAGATGGGGAATGTATATAGTTGGTAAGCTTCCTAAAGCACCTGGTGGAAAAGTATTCATGCTTGCTATGACTGATTACTTCTCCAAGTGGATAGAAGTTGAAGCCTTTGCTCAAGTCAGAGAAAAGGAAGTGATATCCTTTATTAAGAGAAACATTATTACTAGATTTGGTATCCCTTCTGAACTTGTTTGTGATAATGGATCCCAATTTATTGGGACTAGAACTACTAACTTTTGTGACAGCTGGGGGATTAAGATGATAACATCAACACCAGTCCACCCACAAGCTAATGGTCAGGCAGAATCATCCAACAAGATCATCATCAACTATTTGAAGAAAAAGCTTGAATCCAAGATAGGAAAGTGGGCAGAAGAACTACCTTATGTACTATGGGCTGATAGGACAACTCCCAAGAATGCCACTGGCCAAACTCCATTTTCTTTGGTATTTGGGGCAGAATCAGTGATCCCTACAGAGATGGTGGTTCCTACTGCAAGAACAAGCATTCGTGATCCTGAAGAAAATGCTGAAAACTTGATTCAAGATTTGGATACTATAGAAGAACTCAGGGATTTGGCAAGGATAAGGATGGCCAGCTATCAACAAAGGATGGCTGGAGCCTACAACAAAAATGTCAGGATCAGGAAATTCCAAGTTGGTGATATGGTGTTAAGGAAAGCATTTCAGAATACCACCAATCCTGCTGATGGAAAGTTGGCACCAAAGTGGGAAGGCCCTTACTTGATCGAAGCTGAGGCAGGAAAGGGGGCATATCGATTGCTAACAATGGAAGGTGATTTGCTACCAAGAGCTTGGAATGCTGTCCACTTGAAAAAATACTTCATGTGATAAGGATCCATTATCCTTACCTGACAAGTATCCTTGAAGGATCCTTACAGGACATATGATCCTCATTTTGGTAATATTCTAATCTCAAACTATTTCATTCTTTAATTATCTTATATTAGGATAAGGATCCTGCATCCTTTATCCTCCTTTCACTTGATGCTGGGTTTTGAAGGTTCAGGTATCCTTAACAAAGGATTGAGTATCCACAGAAGTATCCAGTTATCCTTTGGACTTGACCCCAGTTATTTGGGCATGACCCCAGTTTGGGCCTGTCCCCAGTTTCGCCAGTAGCGCACGATGATCCTGGTACAGTTCATGGCAATGGGACCAGTACTCGCTTTAGGGGCTAACAATTTCATTGTACTGGTTGTATTCGGGATCCTACGTATAATGGTAGACGTACCATACATCCGTTCCTAAGATTTCTAACGTTTTCACATTAGCTAAGGTTTTGGCATTTTCATGTCACTAAGTTTGGATAGTCGCCAGTGAGAGCCATACTCCAGTTTACACACGATCCTTTGGGCTTGTCCCCAGTTATCCTAAGGATCATCTATCCTGAGTCTGGGCATGAATTTTATGCTAAGGATCATCTATCCTGAGTCTGGGCATAGATCACGGGTCCTTAATGGATGATGCGGATAGTCTGAGGATCCAGAGTCTGAGGATCACGCGTCTGAGGATCACGAGTCTGAGGATCAGGATCCTTTATGTTTTGCACGTTTTTAATGTGTAAATGCAGGTAATGGACGTAGTGGACCACTTCTTTTCTGGAATCTCGTGGAATATGCTTTTAGGCACGTGCATATTGAAGAAATAACCGTTAAGTGGTGGTCATGGGTGACTTCCACCTTTTTCGGGAAGTTAGTTAGTTGTTTTTTCTTATCTTTTTAAGGGGAAACAAGCTCAAAAAAGGCATAAGTCGTGCACACCACAGAAAATACACACAATACACGAATTCTCTGCAAACACTTAGCAAAAAACACACACTTACACTAGAAATTCATTGTATCGAGCTTGTTTTCTTCCGAAGTTGTACAAGGATCACTATTGTTTCAGCAATATATTTGGTGATCGGTAGTTTCCATCACCCGAGGTTTTTTATGCCGGAGATCTTCTAAAGATCAAGGGCTTTTTCCTCGTATAAATCTCAGTGTTCATCGTTAATTTCATATACTTATCGTTCATACAATTAACCAAGCATCATACCTCACAAAATCAGATTTGGTTGCATTATCCTTGTGTGATTTTTGACCAAAACAGTTTGGCGCCCACCGTGGGGCCATTGGTGCTTCAATTCTGAGAAATTTTGTTCATTCCATTCGTTTCGGTTCATTACCTTCAACCACATGGCTTCTCAGGGAGAACTTCTCCAAGTTATATGTCGGCGGTCACTTTTTCACAGGGCATTCCGCCTTTGCATCATCTCCCCCTTGCATTCCAGAAGAATGCTGAGAATTCTCCGAAAAAGACAACCCCCGTTTTCACAAAACCAACTGTTGTTTCTTCCTCTACACTTACTAACAGTGATTTTTATGCTTTGATTGTGCAGATGAAGGATCACATGCAGCAGGTCAAAACTAATGGCAGGATCCTTCGCGAAATTGATAAAATTAGCAGAGGATCACTCCCCTTTGATGTCGAGGTCGCTGAATTTCGACACTCCGGCCATAACTTCTCAGCACTTTGCAGCTCCACATGTCCAATCCCAGGGTGGATCAACAGGAATACGTTCTGGATCATCGGCAATGTCTCAGGCTCAAGGATCCTCTTTCCAGCCTTCAGGATCCTCATTTCAGCATTAGGGATTCTTCACCAGTTTAGGAGAATGCATGGGGACGCAGCCAATTCAAGGATCCTCTCAGGTTCAAGGATCCTCACAGGTTCAAGGATCCTCGCAGGTTCAAGGATCCTCGCAGGTTTAAGGATCCTCTCAGGTTCAAGGATCCTCTTAGGTTCAAGGATCCTCTTAGGTTCAAGGATCCTCTCAGGTTCAAGGATCCTCTCAGGTTCAAGGATCCTCGCAGGTTTAAGGATCCTCTCAGGTTCAAGGATCCTCACAGGTTCAAGGATCCTCTCGGGTTCAAGGATCCGCTCAGGTTCAAGGATCCTCTCAGGTTCAAGGATCCTCCCAGGTTCAAGGATCCTCTCAGGTTCAAGGATCCTCTCAGGTTCAAGGATCCTCCTTCCAGGTTCAAGGATCCTCATCTCAGGTTTCCGGATCCATGGATTATCCTCCAAGACCCCCATTCACAGCACATCAAGGATCCAACATCTTTCAGAATCAAGGATCCTTAGGGAGTCAACAACCCGGAAGTTCAAATATTCATCAAGGAGACTTCATTCCAATGCAGACCATTGCTCCCTCTGAGCCCTCGGTTATGCCAGAATCCCGCCAACATGGATTCACATCTAGAATTCCAAATTTGAATCATTCAGAAGAGATACCGAAGAGGTTTCAGACATCAAATCTGGTTGCTTGTGCAAGGGCTTTGGATCCACACTTACCGGATCAACGTTAAAATGGCTGCTAAGTCTTCCTCCTTACTCTATTACTTCATTTTCTATTCTAGTTAATTTTTTTTAATAGCCAATTCTTATGCAGTAGGAGATTTGAACGATTAACTAGTGATTTATATAGGGTAACTCAAGGTCATAATGAATCACTTAGAGATTACATAATTAAATTCAGTAAAGAATCCTTAGAAATCCCTAACTTAGATATTGCTACAGCTCTAGAAGCCTTCAAAATGAGTTTGCTTATGGATTCTCAGTTCTATGATGATCTTGTTATGACACCTTGCAGGAACTTAGATGAGGTAAGGAACAGGGCCCTTAGGTTCATCCGTTTAGAAGATGACAAAAGGATCTACGAGAGATTGTCAGGATCCTCAAAGCAAGACACATAAGGATCCTATCTCAAGGATAACTGATCCAAGCAATACTCCAAGCATGACAACCAGAGTGTGCATGTTGTGGAACAAGATGAAGATGATCAGGATTATCCTCCTATTTCTGAATATTGTTTTTCTGCTGATAATAGTGAATTAATCCTTTCTATGCAGAGTTTAGGTGACAAGGTTAGGTGGCCAAGGAAGAATGACAAACCGCCTACCACCAAAGACGAATCAAAATGGTGTGCTTACTATGGGGATTCTGGTCATCTCACAGATGAGTGCATAGCATTAAGGAAGGAGATAGGTTATCTTTTGAGCAAAGGTTACTTGAAGGAATTGCTTGGAAGGAAAAAGTCAAGGATCAAGTATCCTGAGAAAGTTCCTGAAAAAGCTCCTCTTCCACCATCCGATGCTCAAATCATCCATTTCATCTCCGGAGGTTCTCAGCAGCTAAGAGACGTGCAAAGGAAACAAAGATGGAGAAGGGGGGCATACCTGTTCGGACCTCCATCCTTACCCAGCAGAAAGTGATATCCTTTGATGAGGATAACTATGTGGACATTCAGGATCCTCATCATGACGGTGTAGTTATTACATTATTTATATCTAACCATTTTGTTCGCAGGATTCTCATTGAAGGGGGAAGCTTGGTTAACATAATCCGGTTGGATTTTCTCAAAAGAACAAATATTGTCCCAGGATCATCTGTCCTTATGGGATTCAGTGGAGAGATAAAGATTACATTGGGGGACATCAAACTTCCAATTTATATATATAGGGAGTGAATTCTGTTTAAAAATTCTATGTTATTGACTGCTTATCTTGCTGTAATGTTATCTGTGGCAGGCCATAGATACACGATATGAAGGCAGTCCCCCTCAACATATCATCCATGTGTCAAGCTCCCAACTCTATGGGATGTGGTGAAGATAGAAATTGATCAGCAGGAGGTAAAGAACTGTTACACTTCTTCAATGAAGCCAGCCTCCAGGGAGCAAGACGTCATGGAGGCAAGAGAGCAAGACGTCAAGGATATTCTGTTGAACCCAGAGGATCCTGAATCCAAATTTTTTATAGGATCCGGGATCCTAGACAGTATTGAGCAGGATTTAGTATCCTTCTTGGAAAGAAGAAAATCTACCTTCGCTTGGAAACATGAAGATATGACAGGAGAAAGTTTGCACTTGAAAGGAATGCCATTATCCAAGAAGAGGTAAACAAATTGCTCAAGGAAAGTTTGAGTGGACTGATAAGCATGAAGCTGCACTCAATGTTCTTAAGGATTATCTATCCTCAGCACCAACCCTGATGAAACCAGAAAATGGAGAATCGTTATCCTTATACTTAGCTATTTCAGCTAAAGCAGTAAGTGTAATCCTAGTTAAGGATCATGAAGGCTCTCAACATCCGGTATACTATGTAAGTAAAATTCTACTTGATGCTGAGGCCAGGTATTCTCATTTAGAGAAATTAATTCTT
Source organism: Helianthus tuberosus (assembly GCA_030545235.1). Taxonomy (NCBI): domain Eukaryota; kingdom Viridiplantae; phylum Streptophyta; class Magnoliopsida; order Asterales; family Asteraceae; genus Helianthus; species Helianthus tuberosus. The sequence goes on along the minus strand of JARYGA010014077.1, from coordinate 89,749 downwards.
GATTTAATTATGCCTTACGCTAAACATAGACATTATTTCAAAACTCACACCATTATTGTGAAAACTAACCTCCCTGTCAAGAATGTTCTCAGGAAACTTTAAATGTCAGGAAGAATGGCAAAGTGGGCAATCAAGCTTATTGCATATGACATTAAGTATGAACCCAGGACTGCCATCAAGTCCCAAGCTTTAGCTGACTTTGTGGTTGATTTCAGTAGTGATCTACAAAGGGAAGCTGAATTAGAAGTTCAACAACTTGAGAAGACCAAGAATCCTTAGACACTCCTCACGGATGGAGCTTCAGATGTTAAAGGAACTAGACAAAGCACACTACTAAAATCGCCACAGGGGGACATTATACCCCGATCCATTGCATGTGAATTCCAAACCACTAATCATGAGACAGCGTATGAGGTCTTGATAGCAGCCATGGAGATAGTGGAGGATTCTGCAATCATGCCTGGTGATCCTGCACAGTCGAATTCAGGATCCTGGATCCTTCCAGTCCTAAGATATATACAACATGGAGAGATCCCTACAGGACAAAATCCTAAAGCTTTCAAAGTCAAGGAGACTGTGGAAACCACACTAGGGGCAGAGCACTATTCTCAAGGATCCTTAGAACAGGACACTATTGGCCTACCATGAAGATGTATGCTGTGGAATACACAAAGAAATGTGATGCTTGTCAAAGACACAGTAATATTCTACACCAACCAACATAACATCTGCATCCTAAGAAGAAGCTTTTGCTCAAAGTCAGAAAAAAGGAAATGGCCAGTTATCAACAAAGAATGGCTGGAGCATACAACAAGAATGTCAGGATTAGAAGATTTCAAGTTGGTGATTTTGTGCTAAGAAAAACATTCCAGAATACTACAAATCCTTCTGATAGCAAGCTAGCACCAAAGTGGGAAGACCCCTATCTAATTGAAGCTGAATCAGGAAAGGGGGCATATCATTTGTTAACAATGGATGGTGATCTCCTACCAAGAGCTTGGAATGCTATTCATCTCAAAAAATACTTTAAGTAAGAAGGATCAGGGATCCTCAGCGATACCGGTATTCTGATTAAGGATCCAGGATCCTCAAAGGATATATGATTCTACATTTGGTAACACATTACTTTCATTTTCATTTTCATTCATTTTATACTTATTACTTATCATAAGTTAAAGATGTTAATCAGTTAACATCTATTTTCACAAAGTTTATGTTTTTCCAGAGTTGTTATCATTTTACAGAAGATCAAAGTGGTTGGCCAACTCTCCAAAGTTTATGGGCTTGTCCCCAGTTATTTGGGCTTGACCCCAGTTTCGCCAGTAGCGCACGATGATCCTGGTATAGTTCATGGCAGTGAGACCAGTACTCGCTTTAGGGGCTGATAATTCCATTGTACTGGCTATACCTAGGATCCTACGTATAATGGTAGACGTACCATACATCCGTTCCTAAGGTTTCTAACGTTTTCACGTTAGCTAAGGTTTCGGCATTTTCATGTCGCTCAAGTTTGGATAGTCGCCAGTGAGGGCCATACTCCAGTTTACATCCGTTTATATGGGCTTGACCCCAGTTTACATCCGTTTATTTGGGCTTGTCCCCAGTTTATTTGGGCTTGTCCCCAGTTTGTTGGGCTTGTCCCCAGTTTGTTGGGCTTGTCCCCAGTTACTAACTCTTATCTTATATTGGATTAGTCCCAAGGTGTATCCTATTTCAGGTTTTTGGAGACGAACGACCAAGGATCCTTGATCCTTACCTTCCATTAAGGTTTGTCTTATGGTTATCCTGTTTATAATGATAAAGGTTAGGATCCTAACTTGGATTCTCAGGTATGATCCTTAATTATTTTGATTTTATTCATTATTCATTTGAATAACCCTTATACTTGACAACTGAACTTGTGATTCTTAAACTATATCACTTTTTAGAACTTATCGGTTATGGGATATGTGATCCTTGATCATATCCTAAACTTTTTGGATATCTTTTTTAATTTTTCAAGTTTTGATAAGTATTAACAGAATGAACATTACAACAGTTGGAAAGTAAGATATTAACAAGGATATCAACACAAAATAAGCCAAAAAGTTCAAGTAATTTTATTCACAAAAGGTTAAACCATTTACGGTTGTCAAAATTGCCAACCCACGTTTCTACCAGCAAAACGTGGCCCGTCCACATGGGTTGGCAAAGGGTGTCCGTTGTTTACGGGTCTTTGTAGTGCAGAAAATAAAAGACGGAAGGATAACGAGTGGCTTCATCCCCCAAACAGAGGATCCATCCACCACCCATTATCCTGCCTATTGTTCAAGGATCCCTGATCCTTCACCCTAGAAACTACTGTCTAAAGTTATACAAGTTCTGACGATAAGGATCCTTGATCCTAGAAGCTTTACTTTTCATATTTTGCTTATTTAGCAATAATTTACAAGGATATAGAATCCTAACTTGGATTCTCTGGTATGTTATATTCTAACTTTTTCTAAGCTGTAAGTTGTCTCTTATCCTTTTTGGTTAGGGATCATTGATCCACATTTGTTCGAACACTTCAAGTTTTCTGTTAAAAGTTTTACATTATTATCAGATTTTCAATAACTTTCCAGTTGTTTGGTGATGATATTTTTGAAAATAGAAAGCATACATGAAAAATAAAAAGGGAAGAAACAACTATAGATGTAGCTAAAAAAGTTTAATGTTATTACCTATTCATTATGTATCAAATCATCTGGCCTGGATTTCACCAGCAAAACCGTGGACCATCCACCCAGGCCGGATAAGGCTATCTAACAGTTAAAGTGTCTATGCAGAAATTAAAGTGCAGGAAGGTTAATAGCAAACGGTGTAGAAGGATTCATTCTCCACGAACGGAAGGATCTTCTGATCTGTAAAGGCACTTGAGGAGTTATCTCTAACTCTATATTCTGCAATGATGATTATAGCAGGTCTTATCAGTGACGACAGGCAGTGTAACAACTAGTTACCAGCAACAACGGCTAGTCCGCTTCTGACGGAAATATGACAGCTGTGAATCCTTATCACAACTGCCATATTGGGGGCAATTGTTAGGGCATGAATTTTATGCTAAGGATCATCTATCCTGAGTCTGGGCATGGATCACGGGTCCTTAATGTATGATGCAGATAGTCTGAGGATCCAGAGTCTGAGGATCACGCGTCTAAGGATCATGAGTCTGAGGATCAGGATCCTTTATGTTTTTCACGTTTTTAATGTGTAAATGCAGGTAATGGACGTAGTGGACCACTTCTTTGCTGGAATCTCGTGGAATATGCTTTTAGGCACGTGCATATTGAAGAAATAACCGTTAAGTGGTGGTCATGGGTGACTTCCACCTTTTTCGGGAAGTTAGTTAGTTGTTTTTTCTTATCTTTTTAAGGGGAAACAAGCTCAAAAAAGGCATAAGTCGTGCACACCACAGAAAATACACACAATACACGAATTCTCTGCAAACACTTAGCAAAAAACACACACTTACACTAGAAATTCATTGTATCGAGCTTGTTTTCTTCCGAAGTTGTACAAGGATCACTATTGTTTCAGCAATATATTTGGTGATCGGTAGTTTCCATCACCCGAGGTTTTTTATGCCGGAGATCTTCTAAAGATCAAGGGCTTTTTCCTCGTATAAATCTCGGTGTTCATCGTTGATTTCATATACTTATCGTTCATACAATTAACCAAGCATCATACCTCACAAAATCAGATTTGGTTGCATTATCCTTGTGTGATTTTTGACCAAAACAAATATAAGGAGTAATATTGTAAATAAACGAGTTGTATTTTGTTGATCTTATCCGCAACAGACTAACGGATAACTAGCCGTTGAAGACGGACTAGCCGTTGCAAACCTGACGTCACTGAAGTGACAATCCTGCAAATCATCATTATAAATAGGAGTTAGAGATAGGATCAATTTGCATTTAAATCCAAGAGAAACTCCCTTTAAATTCTCAGCCGAAGATCAATCAGGTATCTCTTTTCCTATTTCTCATTCTCTTACTCTGTTTTTCTTTCTTTACCAATCATCACGTTAAGAATGATGCTCCGGTCCTCCCCCGCTAAGGATCACCAGAAGGATAGCCCCTTGAAGAGTCAAGGGATCATCAAAGATTCAGCGAATGAGAGGTGTTGCTTTACTGATCCACAAGTAGATAAGATCCGGTACTGCTTTCCGGCGAACACCTTTTTCAAACCCTTCGATCCCACTGTTCTGAGCGACTATATTTCTGAGACATGGGTAGCTTTTCCTGTTACCCCATTCACCATAGGATACACCTATCCTTCCCCATCCTTTACCCAATCCTTTTTCTCCCTTACCGGCATCTCCTACATCCAGGCTATGCCGATGATCTGGAGGGTGTTATATACCCTTGAAAGGATCATTGAGCAGGAAGGGATTGATTTAGGAATGTTGGAACTGGCAGAGATTTATGATCTTACGACTTTTGGATCCCACCGATATCTGTTTAAGCGAAAACCCGGTGAAGAACACCCCATTTTTAAAGCCACCAAGAACGATACAAACTGGAAACGCCGTTTTTTCTTTGTCAGAAGGGATTCTATTCCAAACGGAAAGGATCTACCAAGGAAGTGGTCCACCCATGGTAGGATAGAGGATCCTGAGAAGGATCACCAGATAATCTCGCTCTTGTAATAGGATTACTAACCCCCTTTTGTTTTATGTTATGCAGCTGTCACTGTTTCACACCTCATACCGTCTCCTGATACTAAGGAAAGGCTTGCTGTTTTTAGAAGACTCGGTCCTGAAACAAGATCATTCAAGACAATCACCCAGGATTCTCAAGAGGTATCCTCAGGCTCAGTCACCATGTCAAGTAAGTATCCTGTTTTTTGTATAGTTAAAGATTTAAATAAATAGTTAAATAGAAATAGGATAAGGATACTTATCTTGCTTTGAATGTGTAGGTGCCGAAAAAGCTTCCAAGCCTGCCTCCCAGTTCAACATGGCCGACCTTGACACTGATCGATCCAGAAAGAAGAAGGCCATTGCCAGCCCTAGTGTCTCCATCCCCAAGGCACCCACTAAAGGAAGGGGTGGCAAGAAGAGGAAAAAATCTGAGATAGAGGATCTACAAGGCCTGCCACTGATCCGCCACCAGTTCCTTGAATACTTCAATGACGTGAGGATCACCAATTCTGCCTAGGTATCCTACTTATTTGAGGATCACCTGATCTTGAACTGCTTTGTCTTTTTTGCAGAAATTTGCTGAGATTGAAGACTATGTGGGGAGCATTGAGGAGCTGGATAAGAAGATTGCTGACCTCCAACAAGTTGCAGTGCTCAAGGATCTTAAGATTGCTGATCTCGAAAAAGCCCTTCAAGACGCCAAGACCAAGACAGCTAAAATCTTGATCGACATTGACTACGAGAAGCATGATCTCATAGAAGGTGCAAAGGTCTCCGCTGCCATCACAATGTACAGGACAAAACTGAAGATGGCCCAGGAAGCTCAAGATCCTGACTTCGACAGAAGCAGCTGGGATGTTGAGGGTTGGAAGGCGAGGTTGGCTGATCTGGAAGATGATGAGGAGGCTGAGGAGGTTTTGGCGATCGAGGCTGGAGGCAGTGGGAAGGATCAGGTGAAGGATACCGAAGCTGGAGGGGATGAAGATGCAGCGAAGGTGTAGGCTGCATGATTGGGCAATGATGGACATTCCTAGACGTAGCCGGAGCCCAATTTTTTAAATTCGGTAGTAGTTTGTTTTGTGGTTGTGCTGTTTTAGAACAATGATGGTCTGTATTTGAACAATAGTTTTAGGATTAAGGATCTAGGATCCTTTGGACAATAGGTAGGATTACAAATGGTGGAGGGATCCTCTGTTTGGGGGATGAAGCCATTGTGATCCTACCGCCTTTGATTTCCTGCACTTGCTATAACCGCATTAACAATGGACACCCGTTGCCAACCCATGTGGACGGGCCACGATTTGCTGGTAGAAACGTGGGTTGGCAATTTTGACAACCTTCGACGGTTAAACCTTTGTTAATAAAATAACTTTAATCTTTTTTGGCTTATCTTGTGTTATTATCCTTGTTTGTCCTTTTAATTTTCAATTGTTTTGATGTACACTTGTCTGAATAAGAAAAGTTGAACAAAATAGATAAAAAAAAGTTTAGGATATGATCCAGGATCAAATATCCTATAGTTGAAAAATTCCAAAAAGTAGTATATTTTAAGGATCATGAGTTCAGTTGTCAAAGTATAAGGGTTATTTCAAATAATCAATGAATAAAATCAAAATAGTTAAGGATCATACCTGGGGATCCAAGTTAGGATCCTAACCCTTAATACTATAACCAGGATAACCATAGGACAAACCTTAGTAAGAAGTAAGGATCAAGGATCCTTGGTTGTTTAACTTCGAAGACCTGAAATAGAACATAACTTGGGACTAAGCCATTGTAAGATAAAAGTTAGCAACTGGGGACAAGGCCAAAGGATAACTGGGGACAAGCCCAAGGATAACTGGGGACAAGCCCAAGGATCGTGTGTGAACTGGAGTATGGCCCTAACTGGCGACTATCCAAACTTAGTGGCATGAAAATGCCAAAACCTTAGCTAATGTGAAAACGTTAGAAACCTTAAGAACGGATGTATGGTACGTCTACCATTATACGTAGGATCCTAGGCATAGCCAGTACAATGGAATTATCAGCCCCTAAAACGAGTACTGGTCCCACTGCCATGAACTATACCAGGATCATCATGCGCTACTGGCGGAACTGGGGTCAAGCCCAAATAACTGGGGTCAAACCCAAGTAACTGGTTGCTTTTGTGGATAACCATCCTTTTGCTAAGAGTACCTGAACCTTCAAAACTCAAAATCACGTGAAAGGGGGATAAAGGATGCAGGATCCTTATCCTTATGTGAGAAAGTAAGGAAATGAAATAGTTTAAGATTAGAATGTTACCAAAATGAGGATCATCTGTGCTTTAAGGATCCTTACTTACATAATAGACATGATGTTGTGTACCTTCGTGATCCTTAACAAGGACGGCACTTACTGCTTTTGAGGATACCGCAAGATATAAGGATAACACATCTCCATTTTCTGGTTTCATCAAGGCCGGGGCCGAGGATAGGTAATCCTTAAGAGCTCTTAAGGCACTTTCATGCTTCTCAGTCCACTCGAATTTCTTGTTCTTCCTTAGGATATCATAGAATTCCTTGCACTTTTCTGAGGATTTGGATATGAATCTGTTTAAAGCTGCAATCCTGCCTGTTAACCTCTGAACATCCTTAGCATTAGCAGGGGACTTGATGTTCACTATAGCTTTGATTTGTTCTGGACTGGCTTCAATGCCCCTCTTTGTCACCATATATCCTAAGAATTTACCTGCTTTAACACCAAAGTGACATTTTGAAGGATTAAGTTTCATGTTATATTTGTCAAGGATATTGAATGCTTCCTCCAAGTCTCTTAGGTGATCCTCAGCCTTTTTTGATTTTACCACCATATCGTCTATGTAAACCTCCATAGTTTGTCCAATCTGATCCTTGAACATCATATTCACTAGCCTTTGATAAGTTGCACCTGCATTTCTTAGTCCGAATGGCATAGCAATATAACAGTATATACCAGTTGGAGTCATAAAGGCTGTATCCTCTTGATCGGATGGTTCCATCTGAATTTGTTGAAATCCAGATGAAGCGTCCATAAAAGTTAACAGTTCATGACCCGCAGTTGCATCCACCATGGAGTCAATGTGGGGTAATGGGAAAGGATCCTTGGGACATGCCTTATTTAAATCAGTGAAATCGACACATACCCTCCACTTTCCGTTTTTCTTTTGAACAACAACCACATTGGCCAACCATCTTGGATACTTGACCTCTCTAATCATACCTGCTCGGAGTAATTTCTCTACTTCCTCCTGGATAATGGCATTTCTTTCTGGTGCAAATTTCCTCCTTTTTGATGGATTGGTTTGAAGGGCCTATCAATGCCAAGTTTGTGAGTGATTATATCTTTAGATATACATGTCATGTCTTCGTGTTTCCATGCAAAGGTAGTCTTTCTCCTTTTGAGGAAGGATATGAGGTCTTCCTTTATTTCGCCAAGGATCCCTGATCCTATATAAACTTTAGATTCAGGATCATCAGGATCCATAAGGATTTCTACTACATCCTGCTCTCTTGCCTCCAAGACATCCCTTGGAGGATGCTTTAATTGCTATTGCTCCCTTGACTTTGAGGCAGGTTTCATTGATGAGGTGTAGCAGTTCTTAGCTTCTTACTGATCACTATCAATCTTCACTATTCCCCAAGGACTAGGAAGCTTCACACATTGATGATAAGTGGATGGGACTGCCTTCATGTCATGTATCCAAGGCCTGCCAAGGATAACATTACAACAAGACAAACAGTCAATAACACAAAATTTTTGGTAAGAATGTAGGCCTTCGATATAGATTGGGAGTTTAATGTCCCCCAGAGTATTCTTAGTCTCGCCACTGAATCCCACGAGCACAGAGGATCTTGGTATGATATCGGATTCAGGAATATTCATCTTCTTGAGGACATCAAGCTGGATAATGTTCACAGAGCTTCCTCCGTCTATAAGGATCCTGCGAACAAAATGGTTAGAAATAAAAAGAGTGATAACCAAACCATCATGATGAGGATCCTGAATGTCAACACGATCATCCTCATCAAAAGTTATAACTTTTCCTTCGGAGACACTGGATGTTCGAATGGGTCTATCTCCATTATCCATCTTGGTTTCCTTTGCATGTCTTTTAGCTGCAGAGAAGGATGTTCCACAAATGTCTGATCCTCCAGAAATAAAGTTTATAACTTGTGCATCTGCTGGAGGGGCTGGAGCTTTCTCTGGGATCCTTTCAGGATCCTGAGTCCTTGACTTCTTTCTCCCCAATAATTCTTTCAAGTGCCCCTTGCTCAACAAGTATCCGATTTCTTTTCTCAGTGCGATGCATTCTTCTGTGAGATGCCCAAAATCTTCATGATATGCGCACCACTTTGACTTATCTTTAGTTGCAGCTGGTCTGTCATTTTTCCTGGGCCATCTAGCTTTATCACCTAAATTCTGCATCGCAAGGATTAGTTCATTGTTATCAACAGAAAAGCAATATTCGGAAATTGGAGGATAATCCTCATCATCCTCTTCTTGTTCAACAGCATGCACATTCTGGTTATCAGATTTGTTATAGGATCTGAACTTGTTGTTCTTGAATGAGGATCCTTGCTTCTCTTGCTTTGAGGATCCTGCTAACCTCTCCTGGATCCTTTTGTCATCCTCTAGCCGAATGAACCTAAGGGCCCGGGTTCTTACCTCGTCTAGATTCCTGCATGGTGTCATAACAAGATCATCATAGAATAATGAATCCCTAAGCAATCCCATTTTAAAGGCTTCAACAGCCGTAGCTATATCCAAGTTAGGGATATCTAAGGATTCTTTACTAAATTTAGTGATATAATCCCTTAATGATTCATTATGACCTTGGGTTATCCTATACAGATCACTAGTTAAACGCTCAAATTTTCTACTACAAGAAAACTGGTTATTAAATAGGTTAACTAGATTAGCAAACGAGGTAATAGAGTAAGGGGGAAGACTTAGCAGCCATTTAAGAGCCGATCCAGTAAGAGTGGATCCAAATCCCTTGCACAGACATGCTTCCTTTAAGCTTTCTGGGATGGGATTGATCTCCATCCTTTCCCTGTATTGTGCTATGTGTTCTTCAGGATCCGTTGAACCGTCATACAACTTCATGGTAGGCACGTGGAACCTCTTGGGTATCTCAGCATCACAGATTGGTGGTGCAAAATGAGATATCCTGTGACTCCCATCTGCAATCTCCGGGATAGGCTTGACCACTCCTGGGACACTTGATATCATATCCTTTAACTTTTGCAATTCTCTGGCCATGGCATGATTGATACCTGTATCCTGCATAAGGCCATGGTTAGTGGTATAAGAATTATTGAAAGTGTTACCTCCCATTGGATTCAAATTAGGGAGAGCGGATGTGAATCCATATTGTTGGGGCTCTGGAATGATCGATGGACCAGTAGAAGCAATGGTCTGCATTGGAATGAAATCTCCCTGATGGATATCGGAACTCCCTGATTGCAAACTCCTTAAGGATCCCGGAATCTAGAAGGATCCATGAAACTGAGAGGATCCTTGAACCTGGGAGGATCCTTGAACCTGGGAGGATCCTGGAACGTAGGAGGATCCTTGAATCTGGGAGGATCCTGGAACCTGGGAGGATCCTGGAACGTAGGAGGATCCTTGAACCTGGGAGGATCCTGGAACATAGGAGGATCCTTGAATCTGGGAGGATCCTTGAACCTGGGAGGATCCTTGAAACGGCTAGAATCCTTGAATCTGCTGCGCTCCTGAGTATCCTCCTGAGCTTACGAAGGATCCTATATGCTGAGGATGGGATCCTGCTGGTTGGAAGTACGACCCTGAAGCCTGAGTCATTGATGATGATCCGTGATGCACTCCTTTTGGTCCTCCCACATATTGAACGTCTGGAACCACTGAAGGCTGAGAAGTTATAACCGGAGTATCGAAATTCAAAGATCTGGGCATCAGTGGGGAATGATCCTCTGCCGATCTCTTCTGTTTCTTGATGTCTCCAATTTCTCTAAGAATCCTTTCATTGGTCTTATCATGCTGCTGTATATGCTCCTTCATCTGCAAAATCAGAGTAAATAAGTCACTAGTATTAGGAGTATAAGAAGCAGAAGAAGTTGGAGGTTTTGAGAAAATGGGAGTTGGTTTCTTCTCGGCATTTTTCTGAGGTCCGGAAGGTGGTGGAGGCAAAGGTGGAATGCCCTGGGATGAATTGACTGCAGACACTGGAGGTGTTCTTTGATGATGAAGCCATCTGCTTGGATGTAACGAACCGAAATGATCACAAAAATGAGAATTTCTTAGGAATGAAGCACCAATTGCCCCACGGTGGGCGCCAAACTGTTTGGTCAAAAATCAGACGAGGATAATGCAACCAAACTCTCTGTTACGGGGTATGATGCTTGAATTGGTAAACAACAATGAGGATCACTATGAAATGAATTGCACAGGGGACACAAAGATTTATACGAGGAAAAAGCCCTTGATCAATGTATGATCTCCGGCATAAAAAACCTCAGGTGATGGAAACTACCGATCACCAACTCAAATTAAACAATAATCCTTTTACAACTTCGGATGATAACGAGCTAAGTATAAGGATCACTATAGTGTATTGTGTAGAAATGTATGAAAAATGCTAAGTGTTTTGCCGAGAGCTGGTGAGTGCAGTTGTACGAGTGTGTGTAGCCAAAAATTAGCCAAGTGTTGTCTAATTAGCTCGCTACCCCTTTTAAATTTAGTAAAATATCTAAATAACTAACTATCTGCAATTCATGCCTTCTCCCCACGATCTCCATAACGTTCACCATGGTCAAGCACGTGCGGAATAAACGTGGAATATTCTCCAGGAACGTTACCAAGGCTAAGTCCAAGCTGGTATTCCTGCAAAACAATACCAAATTCAAAGCAGACAATCATTAGTATAAGGATCCTTAGGATGATCCATGATCCTGATCCTGAAGCACTTCTGAGGATAACTAACTGACACAGAAGTAAGGATCACCAAGCAGGATAATAATTGAGGATCACGGGTCATTAAGAAATCTTCCCCTAACAAAGGGTATACAAGACCCTCCATATCATTGGCATCGCTTGAATGTAGGAGATGCCGGTGAGAGAGAAGAAAGATTGGGTGAAATCAGGAAAAGGATACGAGTATCCTATCGTAAATGGGGTGACCGGAAAAGCCACCCAAGTTTCAGAAACAAAGTCGCTTAGGACGGTGGGGTCAAAAGTTTTAAAAACGGTGTTCGCCGGAAAACAATCGCGGATCCTGTCTATCTGTGGATCAGTGATGCAGCATCTTTCTTTCACATAGTCTTCAATGATCCCTTGGGACTTTAAGGGACTGTCCTTTTTATGATCCTTAGCCGGTGAGGATCTCAGCATCATCTTGGTCATAACGATGGTGAAGAAGAAGAAACAGAATGAGAAGATGAAGAGAGAAAAGAAAGAGAAGTACCTGATCAAGTCTTCGAATGAGGATTTAAAGGATGAAACGCACGAATTTAAATGCTTCCTAACCCTTATCTCTAACTTTAATTTATAATCATGAATTTGCAGGATAGTCACTTCAGTGACGTCAGGATGCAACGGCTAGTCAGGATTTAACGGCTATATATCCGTTGGTTTGTTACGGATAAGAACGATAAAATATAACTCGTTTATTTACAAATTACTCCTTATATTTTGGGGGCAATTGTTAGGGGAGGATTTTCCAATGATCAGTGATCCTCAATTACTGTTGGGCTTATGGATCCTCAATTCTGTCTGAATTAGTGATCCTCAGAGAGTATTGTAGGATCAAGATCCAGGATCATCATAAGGATCCTTACACTAACGATTGTCTGCTTTGAATATGATGTTGTTTTGCAGGAGTACGAGCTTGGACCTGGTCTTGGCGATATTCCTGGAGCATATTCCCTATTTATTCCGCACGTGCTTGACTAATATGGACGTTATGGAGTTCGTGGAAGACTTGCATGAAATGCGGATAGTTAGTTAGCTTAGATATTTTCTAAATTTATAAGGGGATAGCGAGCTAAATTAGAATACTTGGCTATTTTTAGCTTAATACACACACTCGCAACTGCTCTCATCAGCTCTCGACAATTTACTTGGTGATTACACACTTTTTTGCACATTACACTCTAGTGATCCTTGTAACTAGCTCGCTATCATCCCAAGTTGTAATACCTTGTTTGTTTAATCTGAGTTGGTGATCGGTAGTTTCCATCACCCGAGGTTTTTTATGCCGGATATCAACTCTTGATCAAGGGCTTTTTCCTCGTATAAATCTTTGTGTCACTTGTTCATTACATTTCTGAGTGATCCTTAGCATTGTTCATTGATTCAAGCATCACACCTCACAAGAGAAAGTTTGGTTGCATTATCTTAGCTTGATTTTTGACCAAAACAGGTCCTATGCAGTCAAAGGTGAAAGATTAATCGAATATCTTGAGACTGTCAAAAAATTAGCATGATATTTCGAAGTTTTTACACTTGAACAGGTACCAAGAGAGGATAATGCTGAAGCAGATGCATTGGCAAATCTAGGATCATCAGTCATGATAATGGAGGGAACCCAAATACCAATACTACATATCCTGTATCCTGAACTGGATCTTCTCAAATCTCAGGATAAGGAAGTTGCAAGTATCCAGGATCCTGATGATGAATATCCTGAGGAGGATCCTAAGTCCTGGACGGCTCCAATCATGAAATATCTCAAGGAAGGACACATCCCAAAGGACGAGAATCCTAAGGCTTTTAGGATGAAGGTATCACGATTCACTATTATAAATAATGTTTTGTATAAGAAATCTCTTACAGGACCATACCTGAGGTGCTTGGAGGATCCCGAAATTAAAGAAGTGCTTCAGGATATACACGAAGGGGATTGTGGTAACCACAATGGGGGCAGATCATTATTCTCAAAGGTGTTAAGAACAGGATACTATTGGCCGACGATGAGGAAAGATGCTGCAGAATATGCTCGAAGATGTGATGCATGTCAAAGGCACAGTAATATATTACATCAACCTGCTGAACCACTATATCCTATTGCTTCCCCTTAGTTGTTCATGAAGTGGGGGATGGACATAGTGGGGAAATTGCCCAAAGCTCCAGGAGGAAATGTCTTTATGCTGGAAATGACGGATTATTTCTCTAAATGGGTTGAAGCTGAGGCATTTGTTCAAGTCAGAGACCAAGAAGTAGTATCCTTCATAAAAAGGAATATCCTGACCAGGTTTGGGGGTACCATCCGAGATAATTTGTGACAATGGCTCTCAGTTTATAAGTAAAAGGACTACTGACTTTTGCAAGAGTTGGGGAATTAAAATGATCACATCCACACCAGTACATCCTCAAGCAAATGGACAAGCAGAATCCTCGAACAAGATAATTGTCAACAATTTGAAGAAGAGACTAGGAGCTAAGAAAGGAAGATGGGCAGAAGAGTTACCCTTTGTTTTATGGGCTGATAGAACAACAATAAAGAGTGCAACTGGGCAAACTCCATTCTCCTTAGTATTTGGAGCAGAAGCGGTAATCCCGACAGAAATGGTGATACCTACAGCAAGATCCAATCTCCAGGATCCTGAGAAGAATCCTGAAGCTCTGTGCCAAGAATTGGACACGGTGGATGAGACAAGAGATGCGGCAAAGCTGAGGATGGCAGCATACCAACAGAGGATATCCAGAGCGTACAACAAGAATCTAAGGACTAGAAGGTTTCAAGTTGGAGATTGGGTGTTAAGAAAGGCTTTTCAGAATACTACTAATCCTGCTGATGGAAAGTTAGCTCCAAAGTGGGAAGGACCATATGAGGTTGAATCAGAATCTGGGAAAGGAGCATACCGACTCAAGAATATGGAAGGGAATATGCTACCAAGATCCTGGAATGCTATACACCTTAAGCTCTATTTCAAGTAAGTTTAGAATTTAATTTCTAACTCAGGATGGTATGAATTCTATCTCTTTTAAATATGTTTGAATTTATTTATTCTTTTGAACCCAATACTAACTTAAGCATCCGAGGGGTGTTAGCCAAGCTAACACCCACCTTAGTTTGAAGGTGTTTTGTAGGATATGCTCCAGGATATCACTCCAGGATATATGCTCAAGATAAACCGAAAGATCAGAGGATTGGCCCCCTCTCTCGCGTTTAAGGGATCCTTATCCCTTCAAAGGTTTAAAGGTATTCACCTTTCTCTCGAGTTGGGTTTAAACACCCCGCCTGGAGCGCAAGCTATCCAGGGATAGTTCAAGATAGCGGGACCAGTTCATGTAAAAGTGGCTGACAATTTCGTTATTATTGGCTATATCCTGGGTCCTTAAGGTATATGAGGATTGATCACCCTCTCTCACGAAAGGGTATTTTCATACTCAATAAGGGAAATCGAGTTGAAGAAATAAATCGAGGGGGCGAGCGAAGGGCACAGGATGTGAATCCAAGCCCTACAAAGAAGGCTTGAACAGCTGAATCGGCAAAGAAAACGGATGCAAAGGGTGGGTCGCCAAGTTGCAAAGTTTGTGGAAAGGGGCACAAGGGTGAGTGCCGTTTCAAGGACAAACTGTGTCCTATATGCGGGAAAACGGGGCACACGGCATCTCTATGTCCGGGTAAAGTCTTAGTCTCTTACAAATGCTATCAGCCCGGCCACAAAAAGTCTGAATGTCCAGACTTAGTTGGAAAAAGAGATACTAAAGAATTCCCAACAGAAGCTCCAAAGGCGAAGGCCAGGTCCTTCCAACTTACAGCGGCTGAAGCGAAGACAGAACCCGATGTGGTCTCAGGTATATTCGCAATAAACTCGATTCCTGCACGTGTATTATTTGATACGGGTACGAATAAGTCCTTTATTTCATATGGACTTATTCGACATCCTTCATTTGTATTGACAAAATTATCTATGGCCTTAGAGGTTGAGATAGGAGATAACAGAAGTTTCATAGTGTGTGATATTTATCAAGATTGTAAATTAAGCATTGATGACGAGGAGTACTCAAAAGATCTAATCCCGATGTCGATGGGGGAATTTCAAGTGGTGGTCTGGATGGATTGGTTATCTCGGCACCACGCCAAAGTCGTATGTTTCCGTAAAGAAATAAAGCTAACATCTCCGAGCGGAAAACACGTCACTATCTTTGGTGAAAAGGGAGGCAATCCTATAATATGCTCGATGTTGAAAGCTCACAAGCTCATGAAACATGGATGTAGGGCGTTTATGATATACGCTAAAGAAACCAAGAAAGAATCACTGAAGATTAGAGACGTACCGGTAATACGTGACTTCGAAGATGTGTTTCCGGAAGATCTACCAGGGATACCGCCCGAACGGGAGGTAGGGTTCGGAATCGAATTGGTTCCGGGCACGAAACCCGTAGCAAAGGCGTCGTACCGACTCGCGCCGTTGGAATTACAAGAATTGATGTCGCAAATTCAAGACTTGCTCGACAAAGGATTTATAAGGTCGAGCGTGTCTCCTTGGGGCGCGCCGGTACTATTTGTGAAAAAGAAGGACAGGAGCATGCAAATGTGTATCGATTACCGGGAGTTAAACAAACTCATGGTAAAGAATCGATACCCGCTTCCGAGAATAGACGCTCTCTTCGATCAAATACAAGGTGCGAATTGGTTCTCAAAAATCGACCTTAGATCAGGATATCACCAATTAAAAATCAAGGAAGAGGATGTACCGAAGACAGCTTTTCGCACGCGATGCGGACATTACGAGTTCCTCGTAACGTCATTCGGGCTAACGAATGCACCCGCGGCTTTCATGTACCTCATGAACTGGGTTTGCAAACTAATGTTAGATAAGTCGGTAATCATGTTTATCATCGACATTCTGGTATACTCGAAAAGTGAAGTAGATCATGCACGTCATTTACAAGAGGTGTTAGAGACACTCAGGCGAGAAAAATTATATGCAAAATTCTCAAAGTGCGCCTTCTGGTTACGAGAGGTGCAATTCCTCGGCCACATCATAAGTGCCGATGGAATATTGGTGGATCCGGCAAAGATAGAGGTCGTGTCGAAATGGAGCCTACCGAAGATTCCTTCAGAAATTTGAAGCTTCTTAGGGCTTGCGGGATACTACAGGAGATTCATTCAAGATTTCTCCAAGATTGCGTCGCCGCTAACTAAGTTAACTCGGAAAGAGGAGAAATTTATTTGGGGTGTCGAACAAGAAAGAGCGTTTCAAACGCTAAAAGAGAAGTTAACCCAAGCTCCGGTATTAACATTGCCGGACGAAGTCGATGTGACAACCCTCACTAAAACAGGTATCCGTACGACTTAATTAATAATTAATTACTGCTTAATTACTGTGCTTACTTGAACTTGTGGATAAACTGCTACTTGAATACTGACACATGTACTTACTTGCATCATACTTTACTTGCTGTCACTCCATGTTTTGCTTATAGCACCTTTGTGACAACCTTGATGCACCAAAAGCACAGTAGCACAATGAACGGATAACCTATTAAACGTGCTGTCATAACTAGCACCAGGCAGGTACTGCCTCTAAGGCCTGTAAGAGCCTGAGATAGTTTGCTACACTAGTGGTGAGTGTAGGGATATAAGAGTTGTAGAATTGCGTCACTAGGAATGAGATTACAGTGACCGGATGTGCCTAAAACGTACTTTAAGTACAAAATTCAGCACTTTAAATAAAAATTCAGCATTAAGCTACCTAATAAAGTGCCACAACATGAGAAAAATGTTACTAGACACTTTCCAAAGTGTCGGGAATAAGTTGTGTCACTAAAAATAATAATAACGACACTTTAAAGCTTTGTTAAGCACTTTAACGGATCTCTATCCAACCGAACAACCGGACTTTACCCGGAACATAAAAATATTGCCAACAACACTGTTTTTCTTTTTCTGAACCAGTTAGGGTCCCCGAATACCCTAACACCCGTCACAACTTACTACACGCTAGTAACCGGATTAATTTCCTAATCATCTAGCTAAGTCCTAACTATATAGTTGAAATTGAACCAAGACCCCCCCCCCCCTCTCTAACCGAACCGTCCCCAAGGGGACACCTTTGTCCTTTACTTGATTTTAATAATCATGTTTGTCTAATATCAATTAGACATAAGAACCATTGGTAAATGAACTTAAAATTGCCTATAAGATCAAAACAAAGCACAACATAACCTTCTCACCACAAAACTCTCTCTCCCTCTCCTTGCTAAACTCACGGCCGAACACCCCCACAACCATCCATCCATTTTCGGTTTTGATCTTGCAAGTTCCAAGGGTATACAAGTGTTAAGGATCTCATACAAAGAAGCTTGGTGCATTCGGAACGCGAAGGACCTCACCCTATTGCTTTTATCCACTCATTCTTCGACTAGTTTCTTCCCTAGCCTCGAGCTAGTAGTAAGTTGCTATAAACACACTCTCGATCTATTTTAAAGTGGTTAAAAAGAACTTTGTCGGTTAAAATCTATGAACATACAAGAAGACATGCTAAAAGTTTACTAAAATGTTAAAAAATGTTGGTTAATAGCACAAGGGTTGTGTAAATCTTGTAAGATTTGTTTTGTGTGATTATTTAGTGCCGATCTATGATGTGGTAGCTCGGATCATCATCTAACCCGGATTAGTCGTGATCATGGATCATGACATAGAGTTTGTTTAAGTGTACAAATGATGAAACTCTACCACACACTAAACATGAACTTGTGTAAAATCGACTTTACTTACGAAATAGTGTTTAAAACTAGTAGATCTACGGATCTACAAACGGTATTTTCAAAGGACCACGTGACAAGAGAAAACATACTTTTAAAGACGGATCTTTCATAAACAAGAATGATTTTAGCAAACACACAAGTGTGTAAATACTTGTGTAACACTAAGTTTCGACAAAGAACTAGTTTTGTCAAATTTTACAAGAAGTTGTAAAGATGGAATTTCTTTAAAAACGAGGCTTTTACGAAACCAAGTAGATTATTGCAAAGATCCACTAAAAATAGTGGGATTTATCACGCATTTTTGGATAAACCACAAGTTCATGTAATTTTTGCGATTTATATATATATTTTGACTAATTGATGTTTTGGAAAGTTGTTATTGAGAATAAGGAAATTGTTGATTTGAATAATAAAAGAAAATGATACGCTTGAAAGCGTGGCCACCTCCAGTTACAGGGGAAACTCTGGCGAAATTTTTCTAAAAACCTAACACTTGGAAATATTTTCACTACAAATGTTGTAAATATATTCTTGACTTGTTTTCGAAACGTAAATTTCGCCATAACTTTATTTACAAAGTGTCGGAGGTGGGATTTTCACAAAATAAAACCTGAAATATATATATTTAGAATATATGTTTTTCATAGCATCACTTGTAAAATGTTTATGATTATTTTGTGAAATATACGGATATTATTTTTAGAGTAAAAATAATATTACCAAGTACTAATGATTCCAGAAATAATGCATACGCCTTCATAATTAATAATAAGTTACAACGGTATAATTATTACCACCTGATCTTTAAAACGTAACTTACGCATCTTAAGAAAATATTTATGAGCGCGTATTTTTGTCAAAGTATTATTTTGGGAAGAATATTTATATTTTGAAGTAAGAAATAAAATATATTAAGTGAGACTTAATAATGTATTTCGAATTTTACGAACACGCATGTATTAAATCCCCCATCCTTGTGAAGGAGAATAATTACCAAGTATTTACAAAAATATAAACACGAAATAGTTGTCTAACTATTTCCCAAAAACTTAAACCTTAAGCTAAGGCATGGCCGTCCGTCTAATAGATTTAGTACGTGTAGGTCGTCGCACAGCTGCTTGATCAGGAGATATACTTGGTAGAGACGCACCACTGTGAGTTCATGTCCCCCTTTTCTCTAACTGTTTTCAGTTTTCTAAACTGCGGGGGTGAAATACATGTTACTATGATTACGAATAATTCTTACATGGTATGGTTAGCGTAAGGAGGGTTATTATTCAGATCATGTGAGTGGGTAGGCGGAAACTTGAGGCCATTAATCCTCAGGGTAGGACCGAGGGGCAGGAGCGGTAGATCTATCTGGGTGTAGCGAGCCCAGCCCCAGGCCCAAACAGAACGGACCTCGGGGTGACTTTGTACCCAACGCATAAATCTGCTAGGTTTGAGTCTTCCTACTTGCACTTCACACATATCAATGGCCTTGCAAACCATTGGTGATCTCTTTTTCCTTATTTGCTACATACCAGGGTTTTTATACATACAAAGGTTTATTTACTCACTTACACATGAACTCGCTCAACATTATTGTTGATTTTTCAACTTACATGTATTTCAGTGAATTAAAGATCTGGCGCGGTATGTTGTGTCTTCCCGCTGCATATGGGTTCCGAGGTCATCCCGGTTTAGGAAATGTGACTTTTTCCTGGACGAGTCACAAATCTTAAACTGCGTTTTATTCATGTTGATGTTTATGTCTTTCAAAACAATGTTTTATGTTTTGGCGTTGTAGTCCCTAAGACAATGTTATGTTACTTCGGTTTTAAAACTTAAATCTATGGATGATCTTGCATGGTTTTATTATCATATAGCTTGTTGTGATTAAGCTATGGTATTAAGAAGTCACACCAAATTAACCACGCTTCCGCAAAGCCAGGGTGTGACAGCTTGGTATCAGAGCTCTGATCATAGCGAACTAGGATTCCTTCTCGAGTCTAGACTATGATCACTAGGGCTCTCACGAAAACATTTTTACACTGCATACCACTCAAGTCCAGATCCAAAACTTTTTACAAACAAATGTTGAGCACATTTATTTATTATTTATAGGCTCAGTCTGGGAGGCTGAGGCTCGGTCTGGAAGACCGAGGCTCGGTTTAGGAAACCGAGGTAGTTGCCTAGTAGGACTAGGGAGAGCAGTCTAAGAGGCTGGGAGAATAGGCTAGTGGGACTAGGAAGAGCAGTCTGAGAGGCTGGGAGAATTTGGCTAGTAGGACTAGGAAGAGCAGTCTGAGAGGCTGGGAGGCTAGTGGGACTAGGAGAATTATTTGATTGCTTACTTGGTGACTAATGTGCTTATCTGATTGTATGATTGATTATTTGTACATATTTTTGTTTGTGTTACAGACACCATGGACTCGCCCGACACAGGTGATTCGGACACCACGGGCCCTAGACCCATAGTATCAGACGACTTAGAGTCTTCGGAGCACGAGGTCCACACATCAGATGTTACCAGCACAGACGAGGACGACTTTCAGCCCTTTGCGCTGCCCGACGCTGTCGATGAGCCCGCTGATGGTCCTTTTGCTGGGTACCTACCACTCATAGAGGTCCCTGCTCCCATACCTTTGGCCGTTTATCCTGCTTACGATATGCTCCTCGACGCCGACGTTGACGACGACGTCGATCTATTTGATGATGAGCCCCTGGAGGACGATGTTGAGGGCGAGGCCCTTCTAGCTGACGGTGGTCTTTTGTTGCTCGCAGATGCTCCAGCTGAGGAGTCACCTGCACACTCACCCGCTCCAGACTCCTTCGAGTCTGTGGCCTCCGCACCGTCACACACTCAGAGCGCACAGCACTATTCGCATGGTTCAGATCCTGACAGGGCATCATCTGCTGCCTCTGCTCCTAGATTTGCCTTCGATCACGACCTCGATGAGGATTCAGACCCTGTTTTTCCCCCTGGATTTGACCCAGACCGGGAGATAGAGTTCATCCACTTGGATCAGCCTATGGTTGACCCAGTTGACCCTGCATTCGCTGATCATGCAGATTTTGATATGGAGTTCGTTGATCCCGAGCCTGCCATGGCCCTCGAGCCAGTAGCTGCTCCTGACCCAGTGCTTGAGCATGACCCTGCTCATGCTGGCATACCTATTGATCCTGTGATTGCTGACCCACCCATTGATGATCACCCTGCTGATGCACCACTACTGGAGGGTGACCATGTTATTGCTGCTGATCATGTTGATCCCCCACTTATCACTGATAAACCTGCTGACCCTCTTGTTGCACCCCACCTTGACCCTATGCATGTACAGTTTGATCGAGCACTTTTTGAGGCACAGATTGACCCACGAGATGAGCACGCCCAGCATGGGTGGATTCCTGCGGATGATGAGCTTCCACCTATTCCTCCTCATACCACCGATGCACGTCACGTTGATTTCTCTTTTTCATATGCACAGTACACACCTCCAGCTCGACCTGGAGAGGGTTCCTCGACTCGTCCCTTTGGACATGTGCCGACATATATTCCGGTTATGCCACAGTCTTCATCTGCTATTCCCCCTGCACCACCATTCTTTATGCCACCTTTTGATCCAGCCAGCGAGCTGTTTCTCTGGACGTCACCTTCTGTTATGCCACCGACCGACCCCTACCATTCTTTCCATATGGGGTATTCTATTGAGGACGTTCTGATGTCGTTTGTTGTCCAGCAGGAGGCACTCACACGGCGTATTCAGGAGCTTGAGAGAGCTCAGCCACCGCCGTGCCAGTGTCAGGGTCAGACCCACCCTGCTTCTTCGCAGCACCCTCGACCATTGTTACCTGACTATGCTGCACGCCTTTTGGCACTTGAGCAGCAGGTTGCTTCTTGGTTGCGTACCCAGAGAGCCATGGAGGAGGACTGGCTCCATTTGCGACGTTTGTTCTACACCCATCTTCCCCCTCCTCCACCACCATCAGTTTAGGGCATCTTTAGTACAGCATGGGTAGACGTTGGTGAGAAGACGGCGATTGTTCTGACCACACAGCATTTTTGGAGACTGCATTCTGATTCTGACTTTTGTTGATCATGTATATGGGATGTATTGACACTGATTTGATATTCTTTTGGACTGGGGTGATGTAGCCCTTAGTCGATGATGATGTATGACACTATTATGTACTTGTACACTCTACCATGTGGTCTCGAGTTTGGCAATACAATCGCAGTATTCTCATCATATGTGATGTTTTGATTGATTATTTATGTTTTATAACATGGGATGTTGTGTGATTGATATGATTATAACATGAGATGTTATGTACTATTACTATCATTATATACGTACGCTTTATTTTGGCCTGACCGACATGAACCTATCTTTTAGAAGATGCCGCCGAGACGTCAAACGCCGATGCCTACCAATGAGGCAGAACTCCAACAAGTCATCGCTGCTGCCATCGCGCAATACGCCGCCTCGCAAGGAGGACCCAGCGGAAGCAGCTCAAACAACAATGGCAACAACAATCCACCTCATGGTAATACTAAGTCATTAAGACATACCATGATCTAATTGGATATCTCTAGCAAGGATGCTAATGCCATTCATATGTTGTAACGTATGTGCAGGGTGCACCTACAAGCAGTTTCTAGACTGCAAGCCTGTCAACTTTGATGGCACCGGAGGTGCTGTCGCTTTTGTTCGTTGGGCCGAGAAGACTGAATCTGTTCTCCGCATGAGCAAATGTGCACCAAACCAGCAAGTCACCTACATTTCTGGGCTATTTCTGGATGGAGCCCTATCTTGGTGGAATTTGCAAGTACAGACACTTGGTGAAGCTGCTGCCTACGCACTAACATGGACCGAACTGAAGGAACTAATGCGCAAAAAGTATTGTTCTCGCGCTAAAACCCAAAGATTAGAAACTGAGTTCTGGCATTTGAAGATGGAAGGTCCGAAGATCGCGGAATATGTTCAAAGGTTTCACGACCTGTCGCATGTGGTACCCTATATGGTCACTCCAGAATTCAAGCGGATTGAACGCTTCATTTGGGGATTAGCTCCTCAAATCATAAGCATGGTGACCTCCTCCAAGCCTGCAACAATTACTGAGGCAATCGATTTGAGTGTAGCTCTCACTGAGGAGGCTATCCGCCTGAACAAGTTCGATGAGATCGAGGCAAAGAAGAAAGAGACTCACGTCGAGTCATCCGGAGGTCACAAACGAAAGTTCTCGAACATTAAACAAGGCATTAGTGGTGTTGTTAAGAAAGTAAAGCCAAACGCGCCAGCTCAGGTTATAGCTGGTGGTGGAAAGAAAGGAAAGGGATATATGGGCACCCAGCCCAAGTGCAACACCTGCCAGCGTCACCATTCTGGCCGATGTGGTTTGAAGGTATGTGAAGCGTGTGGGAAACCTGGCCACTTGAAGGATTCTTGTTGGGCCACTGTTGGTCAGGGAGGCCAAGGAGGATTTGGAAACAGAAACAATAACCGGGGTGGAATTGGAAATCGCCCACAAGGAAACAATGGAGGTAATGGGAATCGAGGCAACAATGCGAATCAAGCAGGCGCTGTGAATCATAACCAAAGGAATAACCAAGCTGGAAATGGAGGTGGAAACGGGCAAAGTCCTGGATGATTTAACTGTGGTGATATCGGGCACTTTAAGAGGAACTGCCCAGAGTTGAACCAAGCCCGTGGAAGAGTGTTCAATATCGAAGCGAGGGAAGCGCGCCAGGATCCCAATGTCGTTACTGGTACGTTCCCTGTAAACCAACGCTATGCATCCATTTTATTTGATACTGGTGCCGACTATAGCTTCGTATCATTAGAATTTAAGAATATGCTTGGTTTAGCCGCTAGTAAGTTAGATATTCCCTACTCAATCGAATTGGCTAATGGGAAGTTAGTAGAAGCCAATGAAGTGATCAGAGGTTGTGCAATCGAGTTGGGAGAACGTGAGTTTACTTTGGATCTACTACCAGTCCAGCTGGGGAGCTTTGACGTGGTAGTAGGAATGGATTGGTTATCAAGCAACAAGGCAGAAATTGTTTGTCACGAAAAGGTCGTTCGTATCCCGACCGAAGATGGAGAAACGATTGTGGTTCATGGCGAAAAGCGCGATACGCCGTTAAGAATTATCAGCTGCCTCAAAGCGCGAAAGTGTTTGCAAAAAGGGTGTGCTGCCTTCCTGGCACACATTGTAGACAAGAAAGCTGCAGAACCAAAGATCGAAGACATCCCTGTCGTGAGGGAGTATCCGGAAGTCTTCCCGGAGGACTTGCCTGGACTGCCGCCTCAGAGGCAAGTGGAGTTTCACATCGATTTAGTCCCAGGCGCCGCGCCTGTGGCTAAGGCACCTTATAGACTTGCCCCGTCTGAGATGCAAGAATTGTCGACACAACTTCAAGAGTTGTTAGACAAGGGATTTATCCGACCAAGCTTCTCGCCTTGGGGAGCTCCGGTCCTGTTTGTCAAAAAGAAGGACGGTAGTTTTCGGATGTGCATAGACTACCGGGAGCTGAACAAGCTGACGATCAAGAATAGATATCCTCTGCCAAGAATTGATGATCTGTTTGATCAACTGCAAGGTTCAAGCTTTTACTCAAAGATCGATTTGCGATCTGGATACCATCAGTTAAGGATACAAGAGGAGAGTATCCCGAAGACAGCCTTCAGAACTCGTTATGGACACTACGAGTTCCTTGTTATGCCGTTTGGGTTGACAAACGCACCTGCAGTCTTTATGGATTTGATGAATAGAGTTTGCAAGCCGTACTTGGACAAGTTCGTGATTGTGTTTATCGACGACATCTTGATTTATTCAGGCTGAGCACGAACAACATCTAAGAGCTATTTTGGAGCTGCTGAAGAAAGAACAGCTGTATGCCAAATTCTCTAAGTGCGAATTTTGGCTACGTGAAGTCCAATTTCTTGGACATGTGGTAAATGGAGATGGAATCCATGTGGATCCAACCAAGATCGAAGCGATCAAGAATTGGGAGACGCCAAAGACGCCAACCGAGATTCGACAATTCTTGGGTTTGGCTGGCTACTATCGAAGGTTCATTGAGGATTTTTCGAAGATCGCTCAACCATTGACGCTCCTCACCCAGAAAGATAAGAAGTTTGATTGGGGAATCAAACAGGAAGAAGCGTTTCAGCTGTTGAAGGATAAGCTCTGCAATGCGCCAATCCTAGCACTACCGGAAGGTACTGACGATTTCGTGGTATACTGTGATGCCTCGCGTCAAGGATTGGGTTGCGTGTTGATGCAACGCCAGAAGGTTATTGCTTACACATCACGTCAGTTGAAGGTACATGAGAAGAACTATACCACGCACGATTTGGAGCTAGGCGCAGTGATATTTGCTTTAAATATCTGGAGACACTACCTATATGGTACGAAATGTACAATTTTTATAGATCATAAGAGCCTACAACACATATTCAACCAGAAGGAGTTGAATATGAGACAAAGACGATGGGTTGAGTTGTTAAATGATTACGATTGCGAGATAAAGTATCATCCAGGGAAGGCGAATGTGGTTGCTGACGCCCTAAGTCGAAAAGAGAGGATCAAGCCCATAAGGGTTAGGGCTTTAGAAATGATTATCCAAACCAATCTTTCCTTGCGCATTCGTGCCGCGCAGAAAGAAGCTCTTAAGGAAAGAAATCTTGAGGAAGAATATCTTCGTGGGATTGAGAAGCTATTAGTACCAAACGAGGAAGGAACGTTATGTTTTGAGAAAAGGATTTGGGTTCCTCTGTTTGGTGGTTTAAGGAAAGTTATTCTTGATGAAGCTCACAAATCGCGGTACTCTATCCATCCAGGAGCGGATAAGATGTACCAAGATCTCAAGGGTTACTATTGGTGGCCTAGGATGAAGGGCGATGTTGCTGTTTATGTGAGCAAGTGTCTAACGTGCGCTAAGGTGAAAGTGGAATACCAGAAGCCTTCAGGACTTCTGCAACAACCTGAGATTCCCAAATGGAAATGGGAACAAATCTCCATGGATTTTATTACAAAGTTACCAAGAACGCCAAGAGGTCATGACACTATTTGGGTGATAGTTGACCGCCTAACAAAGTCCGCACACTTTCTGCCAATCAAAGAGAAGGATAACACCAGCAAACTGGCAGAAATATACATGAGAGAAATCGTCGCACGTCATAGAGTGCCTCTCTCGATCATCTCTGATAGAGACGGAAGGTTTGTGTCAAGGATATGGCAATCCTTCCAAGAAGCTTTTGGCTCACAATTAAATCTGAGCACTGCATTTCACCCTCAGACCGACGGTCAAAGCGAGCGGACTATTCAGACCTTGGAAGATATGCTGAGAGCATGTGTTATGGATTTGGGCGGTAGCTGGGATAAGCATTTGCCACTGGTCGAATTTTCATACAACAACAGCTACCACACCAGTATTGGAGCCGCGCCATTCGAAGCTCTTTACGGACGCAAGTGCCGATCACCCCTATGCTGGGCTGACGCAGGTGATAGGCAGCTTGTTGGTCCCGAAATCGTCCAAGAGACGACATACAAGATTGCGCAGATTCGAAAACGCATCGAAGCAGCTCGCGAAACAGAAAGCTTATGCAGATCCAAACCGGAAACATTTGGAATTCCAAGTTGGAGATATGGTTTTATTGAAAGTTTCACCCTGGAAGGGTGTGGCCCGCTTCGGAAAGCGTGGGAAGTTAAATCCGCGTTACATTGGCCCTTTCAGAATTTTGGAAAGAATAGGGCTAGTGGCATACAAGCTGGACTTACCTGCTGAACTGAATGGAGTTCACGATACATTTCATGTATCCAACCTGAAGAAAAGTCCAACTCAAGATACCGTTGTCATTCCCACCGACGAGATTCATGTTGACGACACGCTCCATTTCGTTGAAGAACCTGTTGAGGTTACGGATTGGAAAGTAAACAAGACCCGCCGGAGCAGTGTCAAGCTCGTCAAAGTTCATTGGAATGCCAGACATGGTCCTGAATACACCTGGGAGCGTGAGGACCGGATGAAAGAGAAATACCCCCACCAATTTCCCAAGAACCCTGCTTCTAGAAGCAGAACTTAAAATTTCGGGACGAAATTTTTCTAACGGGGGGAGAATGTGACAACCCTCACTAAAACAGGTATCCGTACAACTTAATTAATAATTAATTACTGCTTAATTACTGTGCTTACTTGAACTTGTGGATAAACTGCTACTTGAATACTGACACATGTACTTACTTGCATCATACTTTACTTGCTGTCACTCCATGTTTTGCTTATAGCACCTTTGTGACAACCTTGATGCACCAAAAGCACAGTAGCACAATGAACGGATAACCTATTAAACGTGCTGTCATAACTAGCACCAGGCAGGTACTGCCTCTAAGGCCTGTAAGAGCCTGAGATAGTTTGCTACACTAGTGGTGAGTGTAGGGATATAAGAGTTGTAGAACTGCGTCACTAGGAATGAGATTACAGTGACCGGATGTGCCTAAAACGTACTTTAAGTACAAAATTCAGCACTTTAAATAAAAATTCAGCATTAAGCTACCTAATAAAGTGCCAAAACATGAGAAAAATGTTACTAGACACTTTCCAAAGTGTCAGGAATAAGTTGTGTCACTAAAAATAATAATAACGACACTTTAAAGCATTGTTAAGCACTTTAAGGGATCTTTATCCAACCGAACAACCGGACTTTACCCGGAACATAAAAATATTGCCAACAACACTGTTTTTCTTTTTCTGAACCAGTTGGGGTCCCCGAATACCCTAACACCCGTCACAACTTACTACATGCTAGTAACCGGATTAATTTCCTAATCATCTAGCTAAGTCCTAACTATATAGTTGAAATTGAACCAAGACCCCCCCCCCCTCTCTAACCGAACCGTCCCTAAGGGGACACCTTTGTCCTTTACTTGATTTTAATAATCATGTTTGTCTAATATCAATTAGACATAAGAACCATTGGTTAATGAACTTAAAATTTCCTATAAGATCAAAACTAAGCACAACATAACCTTCTCACCACAAAACTCTCTCTCCCTCTCCTTGCTAAACTCACGATCGAACACCCCCACAACCATCCATCCATTTTCGGTTTTGATCTTGCAAGTTCCAAGGGTATACAAGTGTTAAGGATCTCATACAAAGAAGCTTGGTGCATTCGGAACGCGAAGGACCTCACCCTATTGCTTTTATCCACTCATTCTTCGACTAGTTTCTTCCCTAGCCTCGAGCTAGTAGTAAGTTGCTATAAACACACTCTCGATCTATTTTAAAGTGGTTAAAAAGAACTTTGTCGGTTAAAATCTATGAACATACAAGAAGACATGCTAAAAGTTTACTAAAATGTTAAAAATGTTGGTTAATAGCACAAGGGTTGTGTAAATCTTGTAAGATTTGTTTTGTGTGATTATTTAGTGCCGATCTATGATGTGGTAGCTCGGATTATCATCTAACCCGGATTAGTCGTGATCATGGATCATGACATAGAGTTTGTTTAAGTGTACAAATGATGAAACTCTACCACACACTAAACATGAACTTGTGTAAAATCGACTTTACTTACGAAATAGTGTTTAAAACTTGTAGATCTACGGATCTACAAACGGTATTTTCAAAGGACCACGTGACAAGAGAAAACATACTTTTAAAGACGGATCTTTCATAAACAAGAATGATTTTAGCAAACACACAAGTGTGTAAATACTTGTGTAACACTAAGTTTCGACAAAGAACTAGTTTTGTCAAATTTTACAAGAAGTTGTAAAGATGGAATTTCTTTAAAAACGAGGCTTTTACGAAACCAAGTAGATTATTGCAAAGATCCACTAAAATAGTGGGATTTATCACGCATTTTTGGATAAACCACAAGTTCATGTAATTTTTGTGATTTATATATATATTTTGACTAATTGATGTTTTGGAAAGTTGTTATTGAGAATAAGGAAATTGTTGATTTGAATAATAAAAGAAAACGATACGCTTGAAAGCGTGGCCACCTCCAGTTACAGGGGAAACTCTGGCGAATTTTTTCTAAAAACCTAACACTTGGAAATATTTTCACTACAAATGTTGTAAATATATTCTTGACTTGTTTTCAAAACGTAAATTTCGCCAAAACTTTATTTACAAAGTGTCGGAGGTGGGATTTTCACAAAATAAAACCTGAAATATGTATATTTAGAATATATTTTTTTCATAGCATCACTTGTAAAATGTTTATGATTATTTTGTGAAATATACGGATATTATTTTTAGAGTAAAAATAATATTACCAAGTACTAATGATTCCAGAAATAATGCATACGCCTTCATAATTAATAATAAGTTACAACGGTATAATTATTACCACCTGATCTTTAAAACGTAACTTACGCATCTTAAGAAAATATTTATGAGCGCGTATTTTTGTCAAAGTATTATTTTGGGAAGAATATTTATATTTTGAAGTAAGAAATAAAATATATTAAGTGAGACTTAATAATGTATTTCGAATTTTACGAACACGCATGTATTAAATCCCCCATCCTTGGGAAGGAGAATAATTACCAAGTATTTACAAAAATATAAACACGAAATAGTTGTCTAACTATTTCCCAAAAACTTAAACCTTAAGCTAAGGCATGGCCGTCCGTCTAATAGATTTAGTACGTGTAGGTCGTCGCACAGCTGCTTGATCAGGAGATATACTTGGTAGAGACGCACCACTGTGAGTTCATGTCCCCCTTTTCTCTAACTGTTTTCAGTTTTCTAAACTGCGGGGGTGAAATACATGTTACTATGATTACGAATAATTCTTACATGGTATGGTTAGCGTAAGGAGGGTTATTATTCAGATCATGTGAGTGGGTAGGCGGAAACTTGAGGCCATTAATCCTCAGGGTAGGACCGAGGGGCAGGAGCGGTAGATCTATCTGGGTGTAGCGAGCCCAGCCCCAGGCCCAAACAGAACGGACCTCGGGGTGACTTTGTACCCAACGCATAAATCTGCTAGGTTTGAGTCTTCCTACTTGCACTTCACACATATCAATGGCCTTGCAAACCATTTGTGATCTCTTTTTCCTTATTTGCTACATACCAGGGTTTTTATACATACAAAGGTTTATTTACTCACTTACACATGAACTCGCTCAACATTATTGTTGATTTTTCAACTTACATGTATTTCAGGGAATTAAAGATCTGGCGCGGTATGTTGTGTCTTCCCGCTGCATATGGGTTCCGAGGTCATCCCGGTTTAGGAAATGTGACTTTTTCCTGGACGAGTCACAAATATTAAACTGCGTTTTATTCATGTTGATGTTTATGTCTTTCAAAACAATGTTTTATGTTTTGGCGTTGTAGTCCCTAAGACAATGTTATGTTACTTCGGTTTTAAAACTTAAATCTATGGATGATCTTGCATTGTTTTATTATCATATAGCTTGTTGTGATTAAGCTATGGTATTAAGAAGTCACACCAAATTAACCACGCTTCCGCAAAGCCAGGGTGTGACAGTCGAAGACTTGGTGGTTTATTCAGATGCCTCACTTTCGGGGCTCGGATGTGTTTTAATGCAACGCGGAAAAGTTATAGCTTATGCCTTGAGGCTATTAAAGATGCATGAAAAGAAATATCCCACGCACGATCTCGAATTGGCGGCGGTGGTGTTTGCGTTAAAAATATGGAGGCACTATTTATATGGGGTAAAGTGCACCATATTTACCGACCACAAGAGTTTAAAATACTTCTTCGATCAGAAGGAGTTAAATATACGAGAAAGGCGGTGGTTAGAAATAGTAAAGGATTACGATTGTGAAATACATTACCACCCCGAAAGGGCAAATGTTGTGGCGGATGCTTTGAGCAGGAAATCGGATTATGTCCCAATTCGAGTGAGGTCGATGCAGCTTGTTGTAACCTTGGGCTTACTTGAACGAATCCGAGAAGCACAAGCGGAGGCGGTGAAAGAAAAAAAAAACATGAAAAAGGAAAGGATATTCGGTCAGCTGAAGGATTTGGCGGATGGTAGCAACGGGTTGAAGTCTCGACTCGGAAGAATATGGGTCCCAAACTCCTGTGGGGTCAAGACGCTTCTACTCGATGAAGCTCATAAATCTCGTTACTATATTCATTCGGGTGCAACCAAGATGTACAATGATTTGAAGCAAAACTATTGGTGGCCCGGAATGAAAAGGGATATAGTGAAGTATGTGGAGAAGTGCTTGACTTGCTTACAAGTCAAGGCGGAACACCAGAAACCATATGGAAAACTACAACCATTGGAAATCCCGGTTTGGAAATGGGAACATATCACAATGGACCTGTTGACCAAACTGCCTAGAACTAGTCGGGATTCGATGCTATATGGGTGGTCGTGGATAGACTGATGAATAGTGCTCACTTTATTCCTATACGAGAGACATATACTTTGAAAAAGATGTCGGAGGTATATATAAACGAGATAGTGGCACGTCACGGAGTACCAGTATCCATTGTTGTTGGATCGTCGTATGACCCGAACGAGTCAATTAGAAGAGTTTACAATCCATATCAAAGGCGGAATCAGTGATATAGACGTGATAACAGCTTGATTCTCCTTAATTATCTTTCTTTTATTGATTTCAAAGCTTTACATATCAGTTGACAAATCGGCAGCACCTCGGCTCTGAAATCAGAAAGTTACAAATGAATAACCAGCTCATGTATTTATAGGGGTGGCTATTTCGTACAAAACCAACATAGCTATTTTGTGCGAAATACCGTTACTTCATTTCGTACGAAATCAGATAACACCATTTCGTGCGAAATCACTTTGTTTCATTTCGTACGAAATAGCTCTTGCTATTTCGTGCAAAATACCCCTTTTACATACAAACCCTAATTTCTATCCTGCTGAGCACTGGTTAATTCTATCTAGATACAAGACTCTATAAAGACGAAGTTAACAGACATCTATGCACCAACAGACTCCCCCTTGGATGTTGACGAAGTCTTTGGCAACGAGTCTTCAGTCTTTAGTCTTGATCTATCTTCTCACTCTTGTCCAAAATGTCTGACACTGTAAACATCCTTCAATCTTTATCTTCAAACTCCCCTTTGAGTGTTGATCCAGAATGTAGACTCCCCTTTTCAATATGCTGGAACTCGAATTCTGGTTCAATCTTTACACAAACTTTTCCATGGGGATCTTGTTTCCTGCTTCTCAAGAATATAACATTACAATCTATTCTCCTTTTTTACTACATTTGTTGTTTTTTTTATCAGTTTTTAATAATCCACTTAAGTATCTAGGTCCAAGTTAATGACCCTAGGCACTTAATTTGTCTACCAAGTCCAACTTAATGACCTTGGTTGATCTAAACGAAACAAAACTGACTTTTGTTCAACATAGTTCAAAAACATTTTTCTGAAACTAACAAGTTTCAACTTAATGAACTTGTTTTGACTTTTCATATTCAAAAGTTTAACATATTAAGCTCCCAACTCTTCTGTCCAGCTCAGAAACTTCCTGCATCTTCTTCAAACTGCGAATCTGAAGATCAGCTTTCCACTTTGATTTGTCGGAAAAATAAAGCAGAAATGTAAAATCTTTTTGAATTTTGAATAAAGTTTCTATACAAGAATGCCAAAAAGAAATGAAATGCAGTAAATGTAAACTATTTACAAACATATTTTTGGTGTGTTAGGGAATCATATCAGCTATCGACAAGTCACAAGTACCGTTAAGCTTTAATTTCATATTCAAAATTAAACAATTCGCTTAGATTGTCGATATAATGATCCACTTAAATTCTCACACAAATTTCAATCTGTCCAGGATACGAATTAGGTGTATTAAGAACTTAAACTCATTCATGTGTCCCACCTCTTGAATATACTCCCGTATCCAGATCCCAATATTCAGTCTTACAGGTGAGTATACCACAGATGATATATGTAAGGGATTAAATGCGAGGGCCATGAGAGCTCAGGCTATTGCTTCCGCAAAATCAGAGAGATGATGGCTTCAACTTTAAGTGGGTCCCCTTTAGATGATCTTTTTTACAACAGCACATGATTAGCATTTTTCAATGTTTCATCATTTTTATGCTGAGGGCGGGCTTTTATTTCAAGCAGCAGTAAAGTATTATACGGGGACTAGGCCATTGCTTCCGCAAAATTAGAAGTCCCGGGAAAATACCCCAGATATCACTGAGTATAAAGACCTAGTATTTCAGAAAGAGGGGTCTTTCAAACGAGATTTCAGGGGTTACCTATATATCCAAGTCGTGTTCCCCACGAAATAAGCAAGTTTGAATTTAGGTTTATATCCCAAACAAACCTACTAGATGTGTAAAAACCTATCGGCATAGCATCAGCGAGACTGTTTAACACTTTTAAACTTTACATTTCTTTAGCGTACCACAACTGTCAAGCTGATGTACTATCATTTTCCCTTTTTACACAAGCTCTTTTTCAGTTTTCTATTGTTTTTGGATTTTGAAAATTTTTACTGTTTTTGTATTTTCTGAAAATATTAACCTACCTCCCCCTAAATACCAAAACAAGTAAAAAATCGACAAACCATTGCAGATTGCTTTTCAACATCATCTACAGTGGTACCTTCATCTACGCCAAGAATCTCCTCCAACACCGATAAAAGCTTCATACCGTTTAGTTTTAAAAGATATTGAAATCGAGTTTTATCAAACGCTTTGGTATGTAAATCAGCTTTTTGTTCGTCAGTGTGGATTTTCTCAATTCGTATCAACTTCTTCTCGAAACAGTCTCGAATGAAGTGATGACGAATTTCAATGTGTTTTGTTTTTGCGTGATGAACAGGATTTTTTGTTATATTTATCGCTGCCTCATTATCAACAAAGATAGGGGTGTTAAGAAATTGCAAACCGTAGTCTCGCATCTGTTGCTGGATCCACAAGATCTGAGAGCAGCAGCTGCTAGCAGATACATACTCGGCTTCACATGTGGATAAAGCGACAAAGGTCTGCTTCTTGCATTGCCAGGTGACCAATCGTGGTCCGAAAAACTGGCACCCCGCTGTTGTTGACTTAGCGTTAACTTTGCAGCATCCGAAATCAGAATCAGAATGCCCTTCGAGCGTGAAATCGCTTTCTCTAGGATACCAAAACCCCAATGATGGAGTTCCTTTCAGGTAGCGCAATATCTGTTTCACAATCACCATACGCGAAGCTCTGGGGCTTGACTAAAACCGCGCTGCGAGGCAGGTCGGATACATGATATCGGGTCTTGAAGCTGTCAAATACATCAGCGATCCGATCATGGAGCGATACAACGTTT
This sequence comes from Helianthus tuberosus, assembly GCA_030545235.1. Lineage (NCBI taxonomy): Eukaryota > Viridiplantae > Streptophyta > Magnoliopsida > Asterales > Asteraceae > Helianthus > Helianthus tuberosus. Next base: position 55,099 of record JARYGA010014077.1, on the reverse strand, counting down.
CATCTACCTTCTCTCCAGTGAGATCAGGGTTTATCCCATGGTTCGTCGCTAACGGGGTGGAAGCTGGAGTAGTCCCGGACATCCCAAATTTCTCTAAGATATCATGAACATACTTCGTCTGATGTATGAAAATTCCCTCGGGTAGTTGATCAACCTGAAGTCCCAAGAAAAATTTCATCTCACCCATCGATGACATTTCAAATTTTTGCTTCATAACTCTTTCAAAATCTTTGCACAGATTTTCATTTGTTGACCCAAATATGATGTCGTCCACGTATATTTGAACTATCAGAAGATGTCCGTCGACTTCTTTGGTGAAGAGAGTGGCATCCACTTTTCCACGGATGAAGCTGTTGGCAAGTAAATGTTGAGACAATGTCTCGTACCAGGCTCTCGGGGCTTGGTGTAAACTATACAGCGCTTTATCCAGTAAATAGACCTTGTCTTTGTGGATTGGATCAGTGAAGCTCAGTGGCTGTCCGACATATACCTCCTCTTTTACCTTCCCATAGAGAAAAGCCGATTTAACATCTAGCTGATAAACTTTAAAACTTTTCCAAGATGCAAATGCTAGGAAGATTCTGAACGCTTCAAGTCTAGCAACTGGAGCATACACTTCAGTGAAATCTATCCCCTCCTGCTGACTGAAAACCTGGACTATGAGTCGAGCTTTGTTACGAATAATAACTCCTCGATCATCCCTCTTGCACTTGAACACCCACTTGGTGTTTATCTTCCTGTGACCATCAGGCAAGTCTACCAATTTCCACACTCCTAACTTCTCAAACTGACTCAGCTACTCTTGCATCGCGTTGACCCAAGAATCTTCAGTTAGTGCTTCCTTATATGTTCGCGGCTCAATCTGCGAAATAAAACAACTAAGTGAAAACTCTGTTTGTAAAGAAGCAACTGTAGAATAAAAACAAGTAAGGCCTTGGTCAATTTGACGTCTAATGCGGACGCCTGATTGCAATGCTCCAATAATCAACTCTTCTGGATGGTACGATAGAGTTCTCGGCATCACCTCGCCTGGAACATCTACCTCGCCTTCCAAATTTGTGACATTCTGATTTGCACCTTGTTCACTGACTGGAATTGTTTGACTTGAAATCTGGATCTGCTCCCCCTCAGAATCTGAATCACCATGATCAAATACAGGCCTATCATCAGATTCTAGATTATCATTGACTGCCGTCTGATTGTCAAGAGTTTGTTGAATATCATCATGTTCTCCAGCATTACTAGGACCGGCTTCATCGTCATTTGAAGCTCGATATTGACATCTAGAAGGATCAGCTGGGAATCTTTCTTGTGATTCTTCATATTCTCTTAGAATATCCAACTCGTCAAAGAAATCTGTTTCTTCTTCTATGTCAAACGAATCCCACAGAGTATCGTAATTAAAACGCCATGAGTCGCCGGGATTCTGAGGTGGCATGGTATAACTTTGACACTCAACATTATGTGCTTCGATGATCCGCTTCAAGCTTGGAACAAAGACTCGTTTCAAAGAACTTGCATAACACACGAAAATTCCTTCAATGCTCTTTGCACCAAATTTTCCATAAGGTTCTAGAACTGTACAGGGAGACCCAAACGGTTCTAGATACTTCAGGTTAGGTTTGCGGTTGTTGATCAGCTCGAAACATGTCTTGTTGAATTTCTTCAGTGTAAGAACCCGGTTGAGTGTATAGCAAGCGGCTGACACTGCTTCTGCCCAAAAGTTGACTAGTAATCTCGAATCAGCAAGCATTGTCCTGGCCGTTTCAATTAGCGTCCTGTTCTTTCTTTCAGCTACTCCATTTTGTTGCGGAGTGTAAGGAGCACTAAATTCTTGCAATATACCTCTCTCATCACAATACTCTTCCATCTTGTTGTTCTTAAACTCAGTACCGTTATCACTCCTGATTCTTCTAATTCGAGTTTGGTACAAGTTTTCAATTTTTCTGAACAACGTCATTAAACTTTCAAATGTCTCATCTTTTTTCTTCAGAAATGATACCCACGAAAATCTCGAGTAGTCGTCTGTTACTACTAGACAGTAGAGATCACCAGTTATGCTTTTGACGTTCACTGGACCAAAAAGATCCATATGAAGTCTCTCTAACGGTCTTGAGATCGAGTTTTCCTTCTTCCCAGGGTGATATTTCTTTCTTTGTTTGCCTTTGATACAGCTAATGCACTCCCCCTCAAGATGGAAACCTTTCACATGAACATCAGTTACTAAGTCGTTATGCACCAGGTGATTCATTTTTCGCATGTGAATGTGGCCAATCTTTCGATGCCACAATTGAGATTCTTTTTCCGTTGCTCTTGACATAAAACAGTGAGCCTGACCCGTGGTAGTAGTTGCTACACTCATGTCCAACACGTACAGATCATTGACTCTAGGTGCTCTCATGATAACCCACTCTTCAGGAACAACAAATCCTGGTTTCAATATCAAACATTCCTTATCTGTAAAGTGTGTTGTATACATACGATCACAGATCTGAGAAATACTCAGAAGATTGTTTTCAAGCTTGGCGATGTAGTTTACTCTTTCAAACGTGACAATACCATTAGATAGAGTTCCTTCACCAACTATTCGACCACCTTGATTGCCTGCAAAACCCACATATCCTCAAATTAAACCCTCGAACATCGTACAATAGAGTTTTCTTCCCCGTCATGTGCCGAGAAGCTCCACTATCCATAATCCAACGTGAAACGGATCTTGGAAGCTCCTGCACATATCACAAACACTTAGTTAGATTTTGATGCCACCCAAGCCTCTTTCGACTCGGGTAACTTGACATTGAGGTGAGTTTTTGCGGTGTATAGTGGCGGAAAATTTTTGTCATTCATCTTTAAGCTCTCTTCAGACCCAATCTCAACCTCTTTGTATATAAAGAAATCATTTTTAGGAGGTTGACCAGATGATTGGTCTTTCTTTGGTACATACTTCTTTTCAGAAGAAGTAGACTTTTGTTTCTCAATTTTCTCATAAAAATCCAAAGGAACATTCATCTTTACCGGAGTGGTAGAGGATGATTGTTTTTCCGTCTCAGAAACCTTTGGTTTTGGAAAACTTGAATTCTTTTCAACTGATTTTGGCTTCCATGCTTGTTGAGGCGAAGCAACCCGTTTGTAAAATTTATTAGTTTTAGTTACCACATTCGTTACAGGTTCAGTTTTGATTTTTATGTTATCATTTTTCAAAACTTTCTTCTCAACAACCATTGGAGCTTTGCCTTTTGCATCAGCTTTCCTTTTCTGACTCTCAACAACTTCAGACTTAGGCTTTAAGTTGGTGCACATTCGTGCAATGTGTCCAACTTTGTTGCACTTAAAGCATGTACGAGTATCAGCTACCCGACTTGTGCCTTCGGTCTGAGGCTGTGAGGCCTTTTCTTCAAAAAACTCTTCATTTGTTTTTGAAAAAATCTCATATTCCTGCTCGGAATGAGAACTTGAGCTTTTTACAAACACCTTTTTCTCAAGAAACTTCTTGTTTTGAAAGTTCCTTCTTTGATAATTCTTACCACCCTGATATCCACCCGACCATTTGTTTTGATTGTTGTTAGAAAAACGCGGCGGTACAACAGGTTTTTTGTAGTAAGCTTTATCTTTTTCAAAGTTTAATTGCCTTTCAGAATGTTTCAAACCTTCAATTTCAGACATATCAATTTCAATCAACTTGAACACATTTCTCAATTTACCAACATTCACATTCTCCAAAGGAAAATCACGATCCGAATATAACTTATCAGATCCCGCCATCTTGTACATCACAAGATTAGGTTCTTCATTTAAGTTGTTTTTGGATTTTGATTTTGGAATATATTTGTCCAAAAAACATTCATCATCCTCAGTAGTGTCACTTTCAGACTTTAAAACATTTTCAACCATGCTTTTCACAACTTCAGATTGGACACTATCTTCATCGGAAGATGAAGTGAATGTGACATCAATTGTGTCTGGAAGCTTAACTTCATTTTCTTCTTCATCATTAATCAACCCGGATTTTTTCTTTGAAAATTGTTTAAAACTGGCGGTGGAACCTGATGATACCCAACCCCGGTTCCATCCGAGTATACTTCTTCGCCTGCTTTGTTCTTCCCAATTGGTTTAGGAACGATATGTTGAAGAACAAAAATTGCGGAGTTGTAACTGTTTAGTTTCAACTGGATGCGTTCGTTTTCAATTTTAGCTTCTTGAAACTGAAGCTTCAACTTTGCAATCTCATCCAATTGTTGATTAATTTGCTCTTCTTTTACCCTAAGAACTCCGGTCAGTTGAAGATTTTCTTTGTTTGTTTTACCATTTCTTTCATCAGAATCTTTTACTGTTCGTTTCAGCTTCTCGTGATTTTCTGAGAGTTGACGGATTTCATGAATTAATTTTTCGTTTTCTTTCCTAATTCTTTCTACGTCAGTTTTATCATTTTCAATTTTCTCAGTTAATTCTTTTAATCTATCATTTGAAGCTTTTAACATTTTGTCACGGTTTAAGATCTGATCTTCAACATCTCTGACTCTTCCTGTCAGTTCTTCGGTCTTTTTACCGCTGAGGTAAGCAAGTGTACTACAAACCTTGCAGTCTTTCATGCAATTTTTGCAGTCACTCTCAATGTTTGCTTTCTTACCTGACTCATTGGTTGCATCATTCGGACTGACCTTGCTTTTAGACTCAGTTCCAGAACCAGAAACTACCTCTAACTCTTTCACTGCAAGCACTTTGTCAGCCATCTTCTTCAAATTTTCTGCAGTGAATTCTTGTGACGTGTTAATAATCCCGTCATCAACTTTCTTTGGCTGTGACTCTTTCTCCTTTTCTTTTTCTACAGCTTCTCCTCCTCCCCACCACATTCTCTGTCTTGCTTCTTCTTCTTCAACAATTTGCTCGGTGAGAGTTTCAACACTGACAGAATCTGGATCAACAGCTATGTTTCCATTTGGATCTAGGTAACATTCTCTATCAGTATCCCATATATTTGCCACTTTTGCTTCTTTCCATGTATGATAAATTTTACTTTTCATGTACTGAGCTTGCATCTTTCTGTTGATGTATTTCACTTCTTCTGTTCTGGAATCTTTGAAAGGAACAATTTTTGTCATAAACGCATAGCCCACTGCATCTTCTTCTGGTAGCAATTTGCTCCAATCGAAACCCTCGTCATCATGAATAACAACAAGTGCTCTAGATTTTTCTTTGGGGGTATCTTCAAGCTGCTTCATTCTGGGAGGTTCAGATTTGTTTAGATGATAAATTGCTCTTTTGTAATAATCATCTCTGAATGGATTTGCCGTATCATCAGCAGATGCATTTCGACATTCACATTTAAAATGTCCTTTTTGTTTACATTTAAAGCACGTGACTTTTGATTTATCAAACCCAAGTTTTGTGGAAGGTCCGCCAATAGAATGTCTGCCTGTAATCTCCATGAACCTGTGTACCCTTCTAACCGCACTAGCCATACACCATCTGATATCGATCAACTCCATCTCTTCTGGGTGGATCTGATCATAGTCCTCCTTGGTGAGGTTAGTGTTTCCAATCTTGCCTGCCACAAGGCTCTCGTATGATTCTAGGACAGATGCTAAAAACACCATTTGCTGCTTTGCGGATTCTTCACTGAAATTTTGAGCATTCTTGAGATCCACCGCAATGTTACATTGGAACAGATTCTTTGGAACTGATTGACTTGGAGTAGTTGACGATGAACCTCCATGATAACCACTGCTTGGACTTTCTTGATTCATCGTGTTTGAATTTTCTGCTGAAAATGTTGTCTTCGGTGACACAGATTTCGGGATCATACTTCCTCGATAATACAAATCAACATTTTGCTGATACGAGGAGTTGTTGACTTTGTTCATTTTCCTGATCTCCAATTCATGACTCTCCAACCTTTCGATTAACAGATCAACTGTCAGTTTGGTCGGCTCCACTGTGTTTTTCAGCATCAATGCAAAGTACTGCCAGTCTTTTTCATCAGGCAGCGAGTCAAACAGTTTGTCAACCAATTCTTCTTGGGTGTTCACGATTCCGTGTCTTGCAAGTTCCAGCTTCAAATGCCCGAATCTTTCAATCATCTTTGACACTGATTCGTTTTTCAAACATCTAAACAAATCGAATTCTTTTCTTAACAACTTCTTTTTGTTTTTGACAATTTCGGCACTACCCACACATTTTATTTTTAGTTTCTCCCATAGATCTTTCGAATTTGTGTATTCAATCAACGATATTATGTCATCCCTCACGGACTGATGAAGTAAAGCAATGCATTTTTGTTCAGCAATGAATCTTTCTACTTCATTATCCGCTATATTTTCATAATCCGATCTTCCCGTATCAAAACCATTCTTCATGCTTTTCCAACTGATATATGCAAAGGCTTTTAGCCATTATTCAAACCGTTTAGCCCATCTGTTGTATTCTTCAATTGCCATCAGCTTGGGCGGTTTGTTGTATGTGCCATAGGCACTTTCTACACTCAAAGCATCAGAAAGGGTTTTCTTCGCACTCGGATTTGGAGCATTTTCATTTGTGTTGTTTGATGTATCATCTCCTGTACTTCCCGAGAAAGCAAAAGCGTCACTGAACGGATTCAGAAAATCATCCATCTTCAAGTACCTGAAACAATCAACAAACACTTAGAAAAAAAAAATTATTTGAGAAACAATTTCAAACGAAATGAGTTCACGTGGAATGAATCTCAAGCAAAATAGACAGTCTTCAAGCGAAAAGACTTCAAACGGAATGGATTTCACGCGAAATGAGCTTTCACACGAAATGGTCTTCACACGAAATACCCTTTTGGTGCGAAATAGCAGCTTTGGTATGAAATGAATATCTATTTAATACGAAATAAGGATATCAAAGACTATTCCGTACGAAATGACCTCTAACCAGCTTGATTTCGTACGAAATGAACTTCTCAAAGTTGATTTCATGCGAAATAGATGTTGACTATTTCGTGCGAAATGATGATGACATCATCATATCAGCCACCATTTTGTCAAATTGATCCGGTTTTTGTTCGAATTTCGGTCCAATTCTTTCAAGGATTAGTTAAAATAGTGTTTTACGTGATATATGTGAAATTCAATCTGTTTTGTCTGTTAAATCTCGTTTAATTTTGAAAAGAATGAGTAGAAGTCAGTGATTTTGATGAAAACAAGCTGAATTGGTATAAACTCTTCTTCCTGAGCTCTAATACCACTTGTTGGATAGTCGTATGACCCGAACGAGTCAATCAGAAGAGTTTACAATCCATATCAAAGGCGGAATCAGTGATATAGACATAATAACAGCTTGATTCTCCTTAATTATCTTTCTTTTATTGATTTCAAAGCTTTACAGATCAGTTGACAAATTGGCAGCACCTCGGCTCTGAAATTGGAAAGTTACAAATGAATAACCAGCTCAGGTATTTATAGGGGTGGCTATTTCGTATGAAACCAACATAGCTATTTCGTGCGAAATACCGTTACTTCATTTCGTACGAAATCAGATAACACCATTTCGTGCGAAATCACTTTGTTTCATTTCGTACGAAATAGCTCTTGCTATTTCGTGCGAAATACCCCTTTTACATACAAACCCTAATTTCTATCCTGCTGAGCACTGGTTAATCCTATCTAGATACAAGACTCTATAAAGACGAAGTTAACAGACATCTATGCACCAACAATTGTGCCGGACAGAGATACCCGGTTTACTTCAAATTTCTGGAGAGATTTTCAAGAACAGATGGGAACAAAACTATTTATTAGCACCGCATACCATCCTCAGACGGATGGGCAGAGTGAAAGAACAATACATACCTTGGAGGATATGCTGAGAGCGTGTATTATTAATTTTGGGGGCAGTTGGGATGTGTATCCGCCATTAGCAGAATTCTCTTATAACAATAGTTACCATGCCAGTCCCGGCATGGCCCCGTATGAGATGTTGTATGGTAGGAAATGTAGAACCCCGGTGTGTTGGGGTGAAGTGGGTCCACCAGAACTAGCCCACAAAGAAGTGGTTCAAGCCACTAACGAGAAAATCGAGGTGGTGCGAGCTCACTTGAAAGCGGCCCAGGATAGGCAAAAGTCTTATGCCGACAAAAGACGAAAACCGATTGAATTTCAGGTTGGCGACATGGTTATGTTAAAGGTTTCCCCTTGGAAGGGCGTAATCCGATTCAGGAAGAGAGGGAAACTAAGCCCGAGATTTATCGGGCCATTTAAAATCATTGAACGGGTCGGTAAGGTAGCATATCGCCTTGAGTTTCCGGAAGAATTGAGTGGAATACATGGCACGTTTCATGTGTCACAACTGCGGAAATGTCTAGCGGAAGAAACGGCTTACATCCATTACGATGATATCGAGGTGGATAATAGCCTTAATTATGCAGTAAAGCCATTAGAGATTCTAGATCGAAAGGTTAAAGACTTGAGAAATAAGAGAATTGATCAAGTTAAGATCAAATGGGAGCATAGGAAGGGTTCGGACACTACATGGGAGTCCGAAGAGGAGATGCGACGTCTCTACCCGGCATTATTTGGTACGTATTTCCGGTTTCGAGGACGAAACCCTTTTAAGGGGGTGGACTTGTAACATCCCGAAAATTTTAAATCAATTATTTTAAATATAATGTCGGTAAATAAAGAAGTGAACTAACTAGGATTAAAAATAACCTAGTTAATTAAAAGTCTTGTAGTGACTTATAAGTGGGTTAAAAACACAAAAAATATAAACTAATGAAAGTAGAGGGACCAAAGGTGCTAAAAGCTGAAACTAGAATTATTAAAAACAAAATTTAATTACCAAACACACACAATTGTGTGTGCCTGGTCGATCGACAGAGAGGGGGCGACATAAGCTCATCATCAAAACCCTAAACTCTCACAAATCTCTCAAATTGAAGGTCCAAATCAAGTCTAAAACAAAATCCGAGTACGAATTAGTGATCTCCACTGAAAAAGGAGTCAAGAGGTTTGTAAATTTCATGAGAAATCTCTAGTTGAATTTCTGAGCAAACCTAGAGAATTCGAATTAGATGATTGCATGCTTTTTATATGATGAAATAGGAACATTCTAGTGTCTAGGAGTAAACCCTAGACAAGTATATGATGAAGTTAGACCTAATTCTTGTGAATTCATGATCACCATTGAAGGTGATAAGTGGGTTTTTTGTATGAACATGTTAAACACTAGAAATTTATAGTTGTTCTAGTGTAATTTGAATTTTTGTAAGTAAATTCTGATGTTGTAGATGCGAAAATGGAAATGAACATGTTAATTAATGTTAAAATCGGCTAAATAACAAGCCATGAACATGAAAATAAAGTGTATAAAATTATGCCTTTAAAGTGTGTTGGGATTGAACCCTACCAGAGGAACAGATAATGTAAAGCCAAAACCAGGTCACAACAGAGGATTCACAATAAGCAGTAGTTTACACTTGCTTTCCCCTTGACAGTGGATATCTATCAGCTGATGAACCTTAAGTACTGCTCAAAAGAACAACTGATGATCCAAACGCTGAAGTAATCCTAAAGACTGCTGAAGACAAACTCTGTCGCTCTATCTACTGCTGTCTCTTAAGTGCTGCTGAAGATACAAACACTGCTCATTCAAGGACTGATCACCTTTGAAGAAAGCACTGATGTTGGTATTAAGCATCAGTGCTTAGGCTACAACAGTGGAACGTGAAGCAGTTGTTTTCTCATGTTTTGTATTTTATTTACAATCAGTTGTTAGGACATCAGTAGTTTGTGTAAGACAGTAGATACAGGTTGTTAGGCTGTTAGACGTCGCTTTCATGGTGACGTCAGCTGAGATACCTCAGTGGTTTGGTTTGCCTATAAATGTAACAGTACCCTGTACTGTTACATTTGATTGACTGAGTGGGTTCTTCTCCTCATGTCTAATCCTTTCATCTTGTGTGCAACCAACCTTGGGGCATCAGGTTGAGGGGGAGTATGGTTTGTAAGCATTTCTGTAATCTTTTGCTTTGATTTGTAAATCATTCGACTCTATGAGAAGCAATTGTTTATCAAACTATTATCTCCTTTGATTGTGTTTACAGAGTTTGTTTTCACTTCCGCTGCATCTAACATGTTTTCATATTCATTGATTATTCATTTTAAACAAACAAACACTATCATGAGAGCCTCAGATCCTAACAATTGGTATCAGAGCACGGACAGTCAAATTCGATCTAACAGTCAATTTGACATAACAGTTCGGCTCAAAATTCATTGATACTAAGGTTGGTTGTATTCAGTTGAAAAACAGAGTAACGAGTAAAATCATGATCAAAATGGTTATTCAAAAACTCTGTAAATCAACCAAGATGTCATATAACACACAAATTTCACACAACAGGTGTTATCATGCAAAAGTCACCCATAGCTTTCAGATCTGTGAACTTATCTGTCAAATTATGGGATTGTTTTATATTTTTCAATATTGATTTCAACTGTTGTTTTGATATTTGTGATGTTTTCATTAAATACTAAAGTACAAACCTCAGATTAACAAAACCTATGTTCATAAAAGCATTGTTGTTTTGTTAACACTAAAAGAGGGATTTGAAACTTTAGTCATTCAGATCTTATGTGTTGAAAACAGGTTAAGTTCCTCAAAAGGACAAAATCAACTATGTTAAAATACATTAAGAAAATTCATAAAAACTCAGTAGTGTGTTTATCTCAAAACTTTTGTAGTCAAAAGAAAAGAGTATAAACATAAAACACTTATGAGTCATAGTTTAGGGTAATAATGGGAATTAAGCAACTATGTGCATTTATCTGTTCAGAAAAAGGTTTTGATTCCAGTAAATGAACTCCAAAGAGGACTAGACAAATGTTCAAAAAATTTTCTCCATGTGTCCTCAAGTTTGCAATCAATTGTCAAAGATAATGGTTCCAAACAGTGGTCAAAATGTATCCAAAAGTTTCTTTCCACTGGTGACCACTGACCATTTTCAAAAACTTATGAATGATATGATTATATACTCTATTGAAATTATACCAGATCCTTTTTTATACTATTCTCAGAAAAATCCTTTAACTATTTTTTGTTGTTCAAAGGATTTTCTCAAATAATCAGGATATATTATTCATTTTTTTTTTGAATAATATATTTGGAACTTATGCTTGTTTTTGTTGGCAATAGTTTCAGTTCCTGTCAGGATGTAATATCGCATTTTTATGGTATTAGTGTCCTCATAAATGGGTCAAAAGGAAATGGTACATATGTCATGATCATGTCATACTCATGTTTGCTCCTAAATTTTTATAAAAGGTTGATTGCAAACTGTGCTTAAAATACTAGGGTACTCATGTTTTAATTGAATATTAAACGAAAATGAGTTGCCTTAGCAAAAAGTTTTCATCATCTGGGGTACTAAACCACTGTCCTTCAAAATTGACATGTGGCAAAACCTTGAATGAAAATCCTCAAAATTGTTGCTGTAACATCTGTCTTTCAGATATTTACCATTTACCCTAACCACTGTTTTGTTCCAAATTCTGATTCCTAAACACTGTCCACTGCTGAAAGTTAACCACTGATCCCTCATTTTCTTGAAAAGCACTGATGCTCAAAATCAGTGTCTTATCCACTGATATGCTATCCACTGATAGTAAAAATCATCCACTGCCCATAATTTTTACCGGTGTAACCACTGATGTTTGATACGTCAGTGGCTCTTAAAACAACTGTTCTACATACTTCATCCGTCTCATCAGTGTTTGACACGTGGTCAGTTTTTAGCCCTCAGATCTTAATAACCGCTGCCACATCAGCGATCATTTTTAAATAAAACCCTGCCCTAAACCCCCAAACAGGGTTTTACACTGTCGAATTGAATTCCAAAAATTCTCTTCTCATAGCAGTTTCCAACCCTTCTTCTCAAAATCTCCAAAATCCTCCTCCGATTCTTCTTCATCAAAATGACGAAGTCAAAAGGAAAATCAAAATCAAAACCTACATCACCATCACCTTCCAAAGAGGTCGCTCAAACGGCCGAAGATCCCATCGAAATACCATTCAAACAATCTCACAACTATCTGGGTTTACTCACAAAACCCAAAGACAATCACACCTTCGACACCATCATTGACGCATTATCTGCATCAAAGTACAAAACTTTGTTGACAGCAAATGCTCCCATCTATCTGCAAACCCAGAGAGAGTTTTGGAAAAAGGCGTCGCTTGAAAAACAAGACGAAAAAGTCATAGCCATTAACTCCTCGATACAGGGAAAAGCGATCATAGTCACACCAAAATTGATATCAGAAGTCTTCATACTCGACGATCAGAACGGTAAAACCTCTTTTGACAAAAACGAGTTAAAAGCTGATTTTCTGAAAAGGGGTTATGCAGAAGAACCAAAGGTAGATACCCTACAAAAGGGTTATTTTCCATCTGCACCCAGGTTTTTATTTCACACACTATTGATGTGTGCTTCAAATAAAACAACATCTTTCAACGAAATACCATTGAAAATTCAAAGCCTGGGTTACGCTATTTTGAATGATAAAGACTATAACTACTCCCAGGAGATTTTCAATGACATGGTGAAAAACGTTGAAAGTAAAGCATTTTTACTTTTTCCAAGATTTTTGAGTTATTATTTTGAACAAAAATTTGAAAAGAAAAATGTAAATTTGCTCAAACAAGGTGTTCATTGTCAAATAAAAAGTATAACAAAAGAAACATTTTCAAGGATGATGGCACCAATAAAAACAAAAGCAGGGGTACCTGAGCAGATTTTAGCAGTTACAACTGCTCCTCAGGTATCTGCTGTTGAGCCCACTACTCCAGGTGATCAGAGCAGCACTCCCACTGCTTTGAAACCCACACCTGCCACCACTAAAAAGACCAAAAAGAAAACATCCAGAAAACCCACCAATCCCAAAACAAAGGCAACTCTGGAAGATGAGATCCCAGAGGAAATGCCTGTGACAACACAAAAGTCACCACAAACCACTGCTGCTACTTCCTCACAGCAGTTGGAAGAAAGATCTCAGCCCATAACCGAAACTCCTCCTGCATCCTCACAAAAGGATCAGGTTGTAAGCACAGGGACACCACAATATGAAGCTCTGAATCCACTCGGGTCCATCTTCCTCAGTCCTGATCCCAAGGACATGTCTCTTTCAACCCCCATCCCCTCACCAATAATAATGCCACAATCCATGCTACCTCTGTTGCATGCAGCTGCTATTGCACAGACACAAACCAGTTCCTCTCTATCACCTATCACTAAGAGTATACATCCACAAGTGACTGGGTCTGATGCTTATACCTCTGCTATCCCAGCAACAGTTGAGGAGGTTACACTGCAGGAGTTACAAGTAACTCCTGTCAGTAGTTCAAGTGGAGCAGCAACTACAACTGGTGGATCAACAGATCCTCAGTTGGACAGTTGTTTCATAAGTAAGACTCCCTTGAAGGCAATTTCTTCCATGGCAACTTCGGTGACCACCAGTGAGTTGGATCTAACCACTGGTACCATCAAAGGTTTATCGAGTGCCGAAGAAAGAAGTCCCCAGTACCGAGAACAAGGGGCATCAATGGGTGATTTTTGGGACTCTGTTCCTAAGTCACACATTGATATAACCACCACAGGTGGGGATTCAGATGATCCCAGTAAAATGGGTGATGATTCAAGATATCAGGAATTGACGGGCAGAGTTGACAAACTTGAAGAATCAGTTGCTGAAATAAAAGAGATGGTGCAAGAGATTTTAAAAGCTCAGAAAGCACAAGCCACTGTTGTTCCTGCTCAAGCACCTGCACAACATGCATTTGCTGAAAATGAGCTTTGGAATATTTTTCAACCCATGCTTGAAGCACAGCAACTTATGGCTGACAAAAAGCATGCTATTCAAGTACAAATGCTGACCAACATGGTTGAATCAAGGTTCAAGGACACTCAAGCAGATATCAAGGCCATAAAGGCAAGCATTCAAAGTGTTTCTGGCAAAGCTCTTGTTTCCATATCATTCCTCGATAACCCCCCTTCAGATAATGCCAAAAAGGGGGAGAATATCAAGCTGTTGAGAAAACTGAATACGAAGGGAATAGAGCATGGCCTCCATATTGAGCCTGAAAAAGCAAAAGAAAAGCAGGTCTCAAAACCTGTTAGCCAAACAGCTGATACAGCAGCAGTTACAAAAACTGCTGCAGCAGCAGTTACAAAAACTGCTGTCAGTAGCCAAACAGCTGCCATGTCATCAACACACACATCTTCAACACACACCACTCTACCACACACCACTACAACTACTGCTCCACCATCATCATCTACAATCATACCATCACCACTGCCTCCTGTCATAAAACAGAAGACAACAGATGTTACAACATCTGTTGTAATGACAACAGTAATTGAAACACAAGTTGTTTCAATCACTGTCAGTCAATCACTGCCACAAACCACTGCTATCCAATCTACCACCACTGATCCACCCAAAACATCATCTGCTTCTTCTTCATTAAAAAGGAGAAGAAATCTCATATCAGATGATGATTCACCACCATCACCACCAACATCATCACTTCCATCCCCTGCTCAAAAGCAGAAGACAACTGCTGACATATCAGCAGTTGTAATGACAGCAGATGTTGAGACACCAGTTGTTTCAACAGCTGTTAGTCAGTCATCCACCACTGCTCTCACCTTTTCTACTTCACAGCCAAAGCTCTTCAACAGAATAAGAAAGCCAATCACTGCCGATGAGGGTATGCATGATCCTAATGCTGCAAAATATCCACTGGAACTTGAAGCTATCAAAAATGAGATGAGGCAATTCTATAAAGAAGAGGATCCTTCAAAAAGAAGATTCTCCTCACTCATAGGCTACATGCCACCAGAAGATATGGATGATTACCTCAAACTCAAGGCAAAGCAGGCCAAAGTCAAAGCCAAGGTTGATAGTGAAAAAGAAAAGTTAAGCGAAGATGGCACTGCTAAAAGACTGGAGTTCTACTTCACTAAAGTAAAGCAGATAGAAGGGTTTGCACAAGACTTAGACAAAGAAAAGGCTGATCAAAAGAAAGAATTAAGAAAACAATATCTAGCCTACATCATGAAAGAAAAATTCTATCCTGCTGAAGAACAACAGTTCAGAGAATGGCCAGTAGTAGCTCTTAAGCGTGAGGCAGAAAGGATTGAAAGGATTAAGAATGATCCTACGAAGAAGAAGAATGCTCCTAACTGGAGAAAATATGAAAAGCTCATTGCTGACTTAACTGCTGAATATAAGAGAAAGAAAAGGGAGCTGGTGGATGCGAAAATGGATACTGCTGAAGCCATATCAAAATGGTCTAAACAGCAGACTGATGAAGCCTACGAAAGGCTGAAGAAAAGAAAGATAACTGTTTCAGGCACTTCTAAAAAGCAAGAACAAATGATGAAGCTTGAACAGAAGATGGGAAACCTCGACACACTGTTCTGGTCTACCTTTGTAACAAATCAAGAAGAGGGAGAACAGCTGACTGAAGAAGAGGTAATGGAAAAGGAAGCAGAGTACTTCAAAGATACCATCACGAAAATGGGTCTAAAAGAAGATACTTCAACAAAGCTTCAAAGCCTTTTTAAGGCATTAAACAAACCTGCGTCTCCAAACACTGCTAAAGACAAGACAGAAGCTGTAAGACAAGAACTTATTGAACAAGAAACTGCAGAAGATATAGCTGCAGCTGACAAAGTCTTTGAAGAAGCTTTCAAAAGAATGTCTGAAAGTCTGCAGTTGTTTTCAAGGCCATTATCTCTCAACTCATCCGCAAATAAGTCTCTCCCAAGAAACCCACTTGGCTTAAAAATACTAAAGTGGATGTCTGATCAAAAGACTCACGTATTGACCTTGGTCAGAGCCAATGGCGATGTGAAGCACATATCAAGGAAAGAAGCACTAGGCCTTAGTGTTCAAGATTTGCAGGATCTCCTTGGGCTTTCACTGTGTAGGGATGAGGATGACCAGAGTGCAAAGGAATTTGAAGCTGAATTCAAAGAACAAGCTAAGGCACTCTTGATAAGTAATAAAGGTCCTGAATAATGAAAGGTTTTGGCATTATCTGTTCCAGGGGGAGATTGTTGGGATTGAACCCTACCAGAGGAACAGATAATGTAAAGCCAAAACCAGGTCACAACAGAGGATTCACAATAAGCAGTAGTTTACACTTGCTTTCCCCTTGACAGTGGATATCTATCAGCTGATGAACCTTAAGTACTGCTCAAAAGAACAACTGATGATCCAAACGTTGATGTAATCCTAAAGACTGCTGAAGACAAACTCTGTCGCTCTATCTACTGCTGTCTCTTAAGTGCTGCTGAAGATACAAACACTGCTCATTCAAGGACTGATCACCTTTGAAGAAAGCACTGATGTTGGTATTAAGCATCAGTGCTTAGGCTACAACAGTGGAACGTGAAGCAGTTGTTTTCTCATGTTTTGTATTTTATTTACAATCAGTTGTTAGGACATCAGTAGTTTGTGTAAGACAGTAGATACAGGTTGTTAGGCTGTTAGACGTCGCTTTCATGGTGACGTCAGCTGAGATACCTCAGTGGTTTGGTTTGCCTATAAATGTAACAGTACTCTGTACTGTTACATTTGATTGACTGAGTGGGTTCTTCTCCTCATGTCTAATCCTTTCATCTTATGTGCAACCAACCTTGGGGCATCAGGCTGAGGGGGAGTATGGTTTGTAAGCATTTCTGTAATCTTTTGCTTTGATTTGTAAATCATTCGACTCTATGAGAAGCAATTGTTTATCAAACTATTATCTCCTTTGATTGTGTTTACAGAGTTTGTTTTCACTTCCGCTGCATCTAACATGTTTTCATATTCATTGATTATTCATTTTAAACAAACAAACACTATCATGAGAGCCTCAGATCCTAACAAAGTGTTTGTAAAAATGCCTTAAAGAAGGCTTAAAACTGGAAATTTGGGTTGAAAACGCGTATTTGTAGATTTCGACAAGTTATGCATCATATGTTAAGAAAGAGTTCTAAACGGATTGTGATTGAACTCTATAGGAAAAGATACCGGGGTGTCAAGTGGACAAGCCGGAAGCGACTTGCATTTGAAGGGCATGCTTTGAAGGTATGTAACTCGTTATGTTACAATATGTAAATTTGATATGTTAATTGTTCATATTCGTGTTTGGTATAAAGGTTGTTATTAGTTGAAGTGATATTGTTCGCTATTAATTGAATGAGTCGTAAATAGACTAGGAAGCGTTTGGTAGTCATTAGAAACGGAGGATTCCGCAAATGAGCCAAACGGGTCAAATAATTGGTTAGTAGTAATAAGACTTTGTTTAGATTGACATTGGGCCAAGACGGATCACAAGAGCGTGAAGCCATAAGTGTGGTAATGAAACGCCAGTGGTCGTAAGCCTCGGAAGTTGGGGTAAATACGCCTTGTCGTCATAAATTGTTACTAGTTAAAATAGTGTAATAACTATACGGGTCAAACGGATACATTGTGCATTTATTGGTTCACAACCGTACACTCTATTTTTGACTGAATGGTTAAGATAGATGCGTCGGTAATTTTATTATGGATGCATAGGAAAAAGAATCGGCTAAAACGGACGCTCGAGTCAAAAGTTATGATAGTTTAAAGATTTTAATATGAAAATGGTGATGCTGGGCTGATATACAGCACCAGCTAACGAACTTACTGCCCAAAAAGTGGCGTCGCGCCACGCCATGACGAAACACCATCACGGTCGCACGACGCGACGGTGGTGGTGGGTCGCGAAGGCGCAGCGCGACAGCCTCGATAGCTGGAATTTTTGTTGTTTTTTTAATATTTGAGCAATAGACCTTATAATTAACCGATTTTAAAGAGTCAAAACTAACCTTTTACATGGTTTTGACCATAGGTGAAGATGGACTTAATCCGGATGGCGATCAAGCACAAGTACAAGAACTGAATACAAACTTTTGAAGCTTCCACGATTTGTTAAATATGTTTAAGACAATGTTTATGTAGTTATCACTTAAATACTTATTTTGGGTTATTAAACTACTAGTAGTCATCGAACATGTTAACTTTATGAAAATTTTCCTATGTTTGACATCAAATTAAAAACTTTGGTCTTTAAAATGCTTAGTTTATGATAAATTCTTATAAAAACAAATGGAGTGTTACACATTCTTTATGGTATATGTGAAGATCCCACCAGATCTTTGTCTTTGGAATGGATCAAAGAGTGTAGGAATCTTGCTGCATTTATAGAAAACGACAGCACGCTGGACATGGCCCCGTGTCGGCTGGACATGGCCCCGTGTGCAGACAAAATTCTGACACTTTTTTGTCCGTATTCTGACCAAAAGTCAGATGGGAATCTTTGGGTGGACACGGGGGCATGCTGACCTGGACACGGCCCCGTGGCTAGAAGTTTTTATGAAGTTTTATCTATTTTTAAGGAGTTTATCCAGATCGGATGGTTCCTTACTGGACGGAACAACACCGAAGTGCCTGAGATACCTAAGTTGCCCTAGTTTTAGACAAGAATGCAAGAGGTTATCGGGAAGGGTGATTCCTAAGCTAAATACCGGTGGGCAAGACCAACCTTTATTTTCCTTATCCGGGCTCTCGTTAAAGAAGGTATATGTCGAATCGCTTAGGTCTATGTATGCATCGGCGGAAACCGATGGGGAGTCCTTCACTGCACAATCGACACAGGGACGACAATCACTCAAGTCCTCACAAGAGTTAGAGGTGATTTCGGGAGCAACGATGTTGTTATAATCCGAATGCGATCTCAATAATTCTCCTTGATCGTCGTCTTGAGATGAATTAGTTATATCCATCTCAAGTTCTTTTATCCATCGGAGAATTAGTTCTTCCATTTGAAATGATTCTTCAAGAATCATTTCATCTAGAAGGGATGATTGAGAGCATTCAAGGGAGAGATAGGGATTGTTTTTACTTTCGCCCATCTTAAGGCTACAACAAAACAATGGGTCTATATAGTGGGGAGTGTAATTTAAAAAATAACATTTTAAATCTTCATGAGATCCGCCACATATTTGACACCACGTACCATAAGAGGAGTGAAAGTAAAAATGATCAGTATCACTCATGTTTGCGTCAGAAATTACCAATCGTCAGGATCTTACGGTTCTGTTTTCAGTATCTGAAGCTTGGGCACGGGGGCGTGTTTAGTGGGCACGGCCCCGTGTTCAGCTACTATCTGACTTAAAACAGGATTGCCAGTACCAAAGATTGGGCACGGGGGCGTGTTCAGTGGGCACGGCCCCATGCTGAGCTCTGCAGAAGCCGGAAAATTACGAAAAATCCTAAAAAAATAGAAAAATAAGAAAAACTATTAGGCCGTTGATTCCTAACTTTCTTAAAATCCTTGTGTCCCCGGCAACGGCGCCAAAAACTTGATGCGTGTTGAGTGTGATAGGTTTTTAGTTATATTTTAAGCCCTTTTTAACACTTTAGTCAAGTTTTAAATTTATAAAACACGATATTTTACTAACACTAAACACACATATGGGCAAGTGCACCCATCGTGAGCGTAGTATAGCGTTGGTAAGATACCGAGGTCGTCCAAGGACACAAGAGATTTTAGTACCGGTTTATCCTCAATGTCTAATCAAATCAAAATTTTAGAAAAGGTTTTAAACATGAAAATAAAAACTAAAAATGCTGAAAAATAAAATAAAACAAAAATAGATAGACAAGATGAATCACTTGGATCCGACTCGCCTTTAGTGTAACCTTTGATGATTTTCGCACTTTTGCACTTTTTAAGAGATTATCTTAGTTATATTAGTAGGCCCCTCTTTTGAAGGTGACGTTACCCTCAACCCAGTAGTTTGAGTCAGCAAGGATACAATCCTAAAGGGTCGGAATATTGAAAGATAATTAATTAAGTTATTAATGCGTAATGTGGTAGGCCCCTCTTTTGAAGGTGACGTTACCCTCGGCTAAGTGGTTTGAGTCAGCAGGGATACAATCCCAAGTAGCCGGGTTAATGTATTAATAGTAGTTTACATATGAGGGGATCAAGCCATTCGCACCCCCGCCATCCAATACCAGTGGGTATTGAAGGAGGTCCTAGTAAGCTTAACCCAGGTCCTTGCAGGATCTATACACTGAACAAGGCAAGAACCTTACCAAACCATTCCCTTAACCCCCGACCAGGTAGCTAACATATCTCTATATAAACCGTAGAGATATGAATGGTGTAAATCTTTTATTATATATAGACAGTAAAATAACGCCAAGATACCACGGACAAATGATAGGGAAGTTTCACCTTCAACATAAGAAACTAGTTATTAAAGTCATTAATACAAAACCAAATAAAAAGTGCGAAAAGATTAAAAATCAAAAGTATTACACTAAATGCTTGTCTTCACCAAGTGATGTAAGAGACTTAGGCAAACATGGCCTTTGATTTTCAAGAACTCTTACTATCAATCTTGGATCCCGAGACTACTACACACACTCTAAGATGGATGATTTATGATAGTGGTGGATGTGGTTTGTAGTTGTGGTGGAGTGTGAGTGAAGTGGGAGAGAGGTGGTTTGCTAAGGGATGCCTTTGAAGTGAACCAAGCACCTCTATTTATAGCCTGCACAGAAGCCCGGAAACGACCACGTGTCCATTGGGCATGGCCCCGTGTCCATCCTTATTCTCTTTCTTCATTAATTGCAATTTGTCTGTATTAGCTCCACACGCCCCCGTGTCCGCTGGGCACGGCCCCGTGTGCAGAAGCGTATCTGTACTATCAAGATTTGCTTGGATTCTGCGAATCTTAGCATTGACCACGGCCCGTGTTGAGCTGGGCACGCCCCCGTGTCGGGAATAGAAGCTTCTATAGCTTTGTCCTTTCTGCAGACACCTGGCCACGCCCCCGTGTCCGCTGGGCACGGGGCCGTGGTCAGCCTTCTGTTCTCTTGTTTTTGCTTGGGAAGATGTTGTTGAGGGGTCGGGCATGCCACGTTTATTCCTTTTCTTTGTATTCATGTTAGATTTGGCTGCATATTTGTTCCTTTTGTTCAGTTAAGCTCATTTGGTCCTGAAAATACAAAAGGAAGACAAAAGCACACTTTTTCAAACATTAGTGCTAAAAAAGGGCTAGTTTTATGCCTCAATTGTTGTAATTTATATGTTGCATTTTACACACATCAGCTCGCAAGTACTTTTTGTATTGATCTATGCTTTTAATACATGTTGCAGGGTTTTGATGGTACAAGGAATCTAGTAGGACTGCCTAGAAACGCATTTAAACTTTAATACTTGTTGTATTGTAATTTATTTCCAAACATGTTGTAATTTGTTTCCAATCTTTGTATTAGACCATTGATCAATGAAATGGAACCTAATTACTTGAAAACTTGTTGTATTTTATTTGTTACAAACTGGTGGTATTTCTAATTCAAACAATGTAAAAGTGATTATTAAATACTCGTCACAAATAGTGTTATGACGTCTCTTGCAATCTCGTTTTCGTCTCACTCCGATGTTTCCGCCATCGGTTGGGGTGTGACATTATGATCCGAATTTCTGGTGCTAGGCGTAACGAGTGTAACAAGAGTAACAAGCACGAAGGTCCGGGTTGTTACACCCAAAGCAAAAACAAGGAAAACAGAACCTGACCATGGGGCCGTGCCCAGCTAGGCATGGGGCGTGGTCAGATCCTGCACATCAAGACAAAAGCTGCAGAAGCTTCTACGCCCACCACGGGGCCGTGCCTAGCTCTCCACGGGGCGTGGTCAACTATTAGATTTGCAGAATCTTCATAGTACAGCAAAGAGTTGACCACGGGACCGTGCCCAGAAGACACGGGGTCGTGTGGGGCCCTCTGCTGACAATTGCAGTTAATGAAGGAAGAGAAAAGGATTGCCACGGGTCATGCCCACTGGACACGGGGCCGTGGCCAGGGCTCTGTTCAGGTTATAAATAGGGGTGCTTGGTTCACTTCAAAGGCATCCCTTGGCAAACTACTTCTCTCCCACTTTGCCACCACTCCAGCACCCCTACAACACTAACACCCACCACCATCATCCATCTTTATAGTAGTCTCGGGCTCCAAGATTGATCGTAAGAGTTCTTGTCAATCAAAAGCCATGTTTGGCTAAACTCTTACATCACTTGGTGAAAACAAGTTTTTAGTGTATTACTTTTGATTTTTAATCTTTCGGTACTTTTTAATTGGGTTTGTATTAATGACTTTAATAACTAGTTTCTTATGTTGAAAGTGAATTTTCTTTAACATTTCTTCATGATGTCATTGATTTGCTCATTCGTGTCTTTACGGTCTGTATAAAGCACGTTAACTACCTGGAAGGGGGTTAGGAGGGTGGTTTGGTAAAGTTCTTGTCTCGTTCAGTGTATAGATCCTGCGAGGACTTGGTTCAAGCTTACTAGGACCTCCTTCAATACCCAACGGTATTGGATGTTGGGGGTGCGAATATCATTGTGGTTATACTAATGCTTTACTTAATGAAATGCCCTTGACATATTATCGCTTTAAGTAAGATATCATTGTGGTTATACTATCGCTTTACTTTTTTGGTTTCCTCTTTCGGTCGCTAACGGTATCGTATTCGGGTTCTCTCTCCTGATTGTTATATCAAGTTTCCATGTCATACAAACCGAACGATACCGACCAAATTTCCCCGCTTACCCGTCGCGAAGCGCGGTCATAAACTGTTAGTGCAGTAATGTCTATCGCCTCCGTCAATCGAGTCCGTAGCAAGAAACTGATCTAACCATGCTTTATAGTGTTATATTTAGTGAAAAGGCAAGGTGGCAATTCTGTAATTAATGAGATTTCTCATTAAGCCCCTTGGCCTATAAATAGGAACATAAGGTGTTATGTTTAGAACTTTTGCACATTTGGATACTTGGAGAGCTTGGATCCTAGAGAGAGAAAGTGCAAGAGGTTATTCACGGTTCTTTGTACGTTTCAGATCTATCAATAGAATCACGTTTATAGTACGTTCTCGTGTGTTCAGTCACGTTCATGTACGGCTTCCTCACGTCACACGTTCGGTTCGCAATCGTTTCGGAGTCGAAAACCGGTCCTACAAGTGGTATCAGAGCAGGAGCTCGGTTGCGAAGATAAAACACACTGATTCGCTCGGAAAAACATCAAATTCAGATAAAAAATTGCATCAGATTTGTTCAATTTCTTCATCTTTTTCATTTTGTCACGTTTTCAACTGAAAATTGCAAAATTAAACAGGTCTTTACGGATAAAATCGGCTAATTTTTGGATATTATGTGCGAAAACACTTGATCTACAAGACTTTAAAATTTCAGATCTTAATTCTAAGCCATTTGTGAGAAATCTTGATTTTTGTGTTCGAAAAGTTATGGAAATGCCAACTGTTGCTGTTACTATTGTTCTTGATGTTGACCGGTCGGATGGCAATCCGACCGGATGACTATCCGACTCAAATTTCACACATTTCATTTCATTAAAGGTTGACTTTTATTGACCATCACTCACTCGGATTACCATCCGGTCGACCGGAAATCCGAGTCAAAGACATCCCACCCGAGCGAGTAACTTGGTCAACATATTAACTTTGTCAGTCAACAGTTCTCGGGCTCATTTATTACATACCACAGTCATCACGTGAAATCTTGAATATATTCATTATATCAGACTTTATTGTAGAGGCCCAAGGATTGCATGTGAAGTACTAAACTTGTTTTCGGCCCAATCAAGTTGTTTAGTTATCAGTATATCACGTGACTCTTTTATCATATCCAAGTAAACATACAGTTTGCATATAATGTCGGCCCAATAGAAATCATATAATGTCAGAACAACACATGAAGCTTTAAAATTTCAATGCAATTGCATGTGAAATGATATTGTCGGTCATGTTTTAATTGAATAAATCAGGATTGCATGTGACTTGTCAGATTGCTTGAGCTTTTATTGAATAACATATCTCTTTGTGGTTTCTCTCGGTCGAACAGCAACTCGACCGGATTGCCACCCGAGTCAAAGGACAAAAGTTTATTTGTTTGTATATCAATTGGTGTCACTCGGTCGGAAAGCAACTCGACCGGATTGCCACCCGAGTCAAAGAAAGATTTATTTGTAGTGTCACTCGGTCGTACAGCCACTCGGTCGAACAGCAATCCGAGCGAGTTGCCACCCTGTTCACTGAACTTTTGACTTTTGTTGACCTATCCGACCGGATTACCACTCGGTCGGACGGCAATCCGAGTCATTGCAACTAATCTGTTTTTGTTGAATTCAGGTGTGCTTGGATGAAACTTCATTGCTGTTGACGAACACTCTCAAGTTTGACGAACCCTTAATCTTTGACGAACACTTATATTTTACATTGGGTCAATACATCACATGAATATCTCGGCCCATGTGCTTTAATCTTGAGGTCCAATTACAATAACAGTGTTAAAAGGGGTTGTCGGCCATTATCATATATGATTTAATGTGATAATTGAAATAAAGGTCCAATAAAAGATAATTGTTGTCATACTAGATCACGTGAACTATTGATTGATAATTCCATTTATTCTTGTTGGTCACACAAAGTTAATAACATTTGAGGCCTAATATCTGTTCATAAAGGAGTGGTAATATATCTAAGAGCAATCCTATCAAGTTGCTAACTCAATCCAAAGTCATCCGATTGACTTTCGTTGACCCCGACCGATCGGATACATATCTGATCCAAGTGACTGTTTTTTTAACTGATTGTTCATTTGTTTTTGCGTGTTTGTGATTTAGGTGATTCGAGGTGATAAACAAGATAAACAAGGTGCGAAAATCAAAGACGTGATTCGAAAATGTCAATCATGAACAGAAGGGTGTTGGATACTGAGAGCCGAGAGGAAAAACAGGCACTGGTTGCTGAAATAAAACAAAGCCGTGAAGAAAGGCATGCTCGTCTTAGACTGGATGAAGTGTATGATGCCTACAAGGAAGCCACCCTAGCAGGCAGGTGGAACAAAGAAAAGGAATGCTTTGTCGATCCTCAAGGAAACCCGACGGTTGATCCTAAGAAGGTTGACTTTGAAGCATTAGTTGCTGCTATACCTACTGTAAGTGTTTGGTGCAAAGGCCTTGAGGAGATTCCAAGGTACAAACAAAAGGTTGAAGAAGTGTCACGGCCCCCGACCCAGTTTGACCCATTTCAGGAGCCGCGGGACAGAAAATCCCGTGGTATTCATTTAACAGCGGAAGTTTTCATCAGGATCTTTTTAAAACTGCAATTTTCCCGATTATTTTATTTCACAACTCGGGATAAAACCCAGGTAATTTACAATCATAAGATTTCACGGAGAAATCTTTATTTTACAAAACATGTTTCTTTATTTTATATTGAGCCACTTCCTTAAGCTTGTAGTGCTTCACGATGTAACAACTCTCATCAAAAGTCATATTTATTAAAATAATTTGTTCAATAGGAAACCCTAATTGAGACACCCAAGTGATTCTACACAAACCCTAAAATTTTCAGAATTTTCAGAATCAGGGCCCCTAAAACTCAGGGGGGGTAAAACCCTAGTTACGATTATCCACATAACTATCTGTCAAAAACGAATTTTACGATTTTGTCAACTCAGCAAGCCTAGTTAGGGACGTGGCTACCTATAGAAAATAGGTGACCCCTCGCGCCACGCGAAGCCCCAAGGGGTACCCCTCGCGTCACGCGAGGGGGGTCAATTTTTGTGTATAAATAGTAGAGTCTGGGACTTGATTTTGGGCACTGAAACGACGTAGAAATTCTAATTCTACACTGAGATATCGTAGAATTACTTTTAAACACACACGATTCACGAAGTGCTGCCGCAATACAGGGTAATAACTCGATCGCTGCTACGATTCAATGTCCGATCGATTAAACTATCCAATGGATGTTTAAGTGCTGCCCACATTAGGGTTTATGCTTTGTCATTCGTTGTTAATTCAATGGATGTTTAAGTATCGCACTTTGTCATTCGATGTGAGGGTTTAATCTCGTGAGTTATCGTAAATGATGTATTAAGTTACTAACCGAGTTGTGTGCATGTTATGAAATTAGGTTAAAAGGCTAATCAGTAGGCTAGGCTCTGCTCAAAATAAATCTGCAATGTGAGTCATTCTCTTTTTATCAAATCTATTTACAAAGGCATGTTTATTTCAAAGTTATAATTACAGGGATTAAGTCTTTGTAATCACCAAACGTACAACCGGTATGTGGGGTTTTGTATACATTACTTGATAATCGTCACCATTGGGGCAGCCAATGGGGGATATGACCATAGTCACAGATCCGGTCGAGTGACAAATACCGTGGGTAGTTGGTTTGATATCAGAAACATTGTAATCGCTCTTAATACTGTAAATTATAACAAAAGAGTCATTTTAGTAAAAAGAATGATTCACTCAGTATTTCCCGCTGACAAAACCTTTTTCAAACATGTTTCAGGTGATATGTTGTGCTCCAGGAAAGGTGCCGAGAAGCACTACAAGCTTAAGGAAGTGGCTCAATATAAAATAAAGAAACATGTTTTGTAAAATAAAAGATTTCTCCGTGAAATCTTATGATTGTAAATTACCGGGATTTTATCCCGAGTTGTGAAATAAAATAATCGGGAAATTGCAGTTTTTAAAAGATCCTGAAGAAAACTTCCGCTGTTAAATAAATACCACAGGATTTCTGTTCCGCGGCTCCTGAAACGGGTCAAACCGGGTCGGGGGCCGTGACACACGACACTTTTCTTGGATCACAACAGATCACCTGAAACATGTTTGAAAAAGGTTTTGTCAGCGGGAAATACTGGTGAATCATTCTTTTTACTAAAAAGACCCGTTTGTTATAATTTACAGTATTAAGAGAGATTACAATGTTTCAGCTATCAACCAACTACCCACAGTATTTGTCACTCGACCGGATCTGTGACTATGGTCATATCACCATTGGCCACCCGTTTGTCCAATGGCAAGGATTATCAAGTAATGTATACAAAACCCCATATACTGGCTGTAATTTGGTGATTACATAAACTTAATCCCTGTAATTATAACCTTGAAAATAAACATTATTTTGAAAGTAATTTGATAAAAAGAGAATGACTCACATTGCAGATTTAATTGAGCAGAGCCTAGCCTACTGATTAGCCTTTTAACCTAAATTAATAACATGCACACGAACTCGGTTAGTAACTAATACAGCATTTACGATAACTCACGAGATTAAAACCTTCACAACGAATGACAAAGTGCGATACTTAAACATTCATTGAATTAACAACGAATGACAAAGCATAAACCCTAATGTGGGCAGCACTTAAACATCCATTGGATAGTTTAATCGATCGGACATTGAATCGTAGCAGCAATCGAGTTAATACCCGGTATCAGAGCAGCGCCTCGCTAATAATATATGAAATTTCGACTTCAGAGTAATATCAATTCGTTTTTGAAAGTTTTGATCGACACCAGTGGATTGTGAAAGTGACGGGCTATTTATAGGAAAAATTAGGGCCTGGCGCGGCCCGCGTAACCCATCCCCTATATCTTACGCGACCCACGTGGCCGCCCAGTCTACGTATAGCCTTGACAAGTCACGAGTAGGTTAGCCAGCTAGACACCACATGGCTCGGAACACTTATCCGGTCAAACCATGTCTTGACGCGGCCCGCGTAAGATAAGCTTGTCTCTTACGCGGCCCGCCTGAAACCTATTATTCTTGTTTTTCTTGATTTTTGATGTAGGATAAGGTTTCAGGGGTTCGGTTTTTCACTTACGGTTATTTTTTAGGAAAATTTTGAGAGTCCTTACATCCTCCCCACCTTATTCAAAATCTCGTCCTCGAGATTTATTGGAATAAGTGAGGATACTTTCGCTTCATCTCTGATTCCAGCTCCCAAGTGTATTCAGGTCCTCTCTTTGAATCCCACTTGACCTTGACAAGTACTAACCGTTTGTGTTTGAGAAACTTTACTTTTCTATCTTCTATTTGAAGAGGTTTTTCAACAAATTTCAATTTCTCATTCACCTCTATATCTTGGAGATGTACTACCAAAGATTCGTCTGACAGACATTTCTTGAGATTGGATACATGAAATACATCATGTACTCCAGCTAATTCTTCTGGTAGTTGTAACCGATAAGCAACTGGTCCTATACGTTGGGTTATCAAGAATGGTCCAACGTATCATGGACTTAGCTTTCCTTTCTTACCGAATCGAACTACTCCTTTCCACGGTGAAACTTTTAATAGTACTTTGTCTCCAATTTGAAATTCTAACGGCTTCCGTCTATGGTCTGCAAAACTCTTCTGACGATCTCGAGCCGTCTTTAGTCTTTCCTTGATTTGTGTAATCTTGTCGGTCGTTTCTTGCACTATTTTAGGACCTGATAATTGACTTTCTCCTATTTCTGCCCAACAAACTGGAGTTCTGCACTTTCTTCCATATAGTGCTTCGAATGGGGCAGTTTCAATACTTGAATGATAACTATTGTTATAGGAGAATTCAATTAAAGGTAAGTGATCGTCCCAATTTCCACCAAAATCTATCACACATGCTCTGAGCATGTCTTCTAGAGTTTGGATCGTCCTTTCACTTTGCCCGTCTGTTTGAGGATGATATGCAATGCTTAAGTTTAGTCGAGTTCACATTGCTTCTTGGAAACTAGTCCAGAAATGGGAAGTGAAACGACTATCTCTATCCGAAACAATGGAGAGTGGAACTCCATGTAAGGATACTACTTCATCTACATACAACTTTGCCAATCTTTCCATGCTAAAGGTTTCTTTTATGGATAGAAAATAAGCTGATTTGGTTAATCGATCCACAATTACCCAAATTGCATCATTACCTTTTCTGGTTGTGGGTAACTTAGTAACAAAATCCATTGTTATGAGTTCCCATTTCCATACAGGCATTTCTAATTGTTGTAGTAGACCTGAAGGTTTCTGGTGTTCTGCCTTAACTTGTGAACAAGTAAGACACTTAGAAACATATCGGGCTATATCCTTTTTCATTCCTATCCACCAAAACTTATTTCTTAAATCTTGGTACATCTTATTGTTTCCCGGGTGCATGGTATACCTAGATTTATGAGCTTCTTCCAAAATCTTATTTCTTAATTCTCCCTGCTTAGGTACCCAAATTCTTCTTTTGTGGAATTTCCAAATTCCATCAGCTCCTTGCTCTAATTCTTTTATTCGTCCTTTCATTCCTTCAGCATCATCCTTGATTGCTGTTTCCTAAACATTCTTTATTTGTTCCATTAAATCTAACTGTAGATTTAATCTGAGAGCACGAACTCGCTTTTGCTTTTCATGATATTTACGACTTAAGGCATCTGCAACTACATTTGCCTTTCCTTCGTGATACTGAATATCACAGTCGTAGTCACTTAGGATTTCCATCCATCTCCTTTGCCTCATGTTTAACTCTTTTTGCCCAAATATATATCTTAAACTTTTGTGATCCGTATAGACAGTAAACTTACTTCCATACAGATAATGTCTCCAAATTTTAAGGGCAAAAATTACAGCTCCTAATTCTAAATCATGAGTTGTATAGTTCTCCTCGTGCTTTTTCAATTGTCTTGAAGCATACGCAATTACCTTCTTGCGTTGCATTAGCACACATCCAAATCCTAGTTTTGAAGCATCACAGTAAACTTTAAAATCTTCAGTTCCTTCTGGTAAAGCTAGGATTGGAGCATTTGTTAATTTCTGCTTCAAGATCCTAAAGGCTTCTTCTTGTTTAGGTCCCCATTCAAACTTAACTGCTTTACAGGTTAGCTTAGTTAATGGTACAGCTATCTTGGAAAAATCCTTAATAAACCGTCTATAATATCCAGCTAATCCTATAAAACTTCTAATTTCCATTGCGGATTGCGGAACCTTCCATTTGGTAATTGCCTCTATCTTAGCAGGATCTACATGAATGCCTTCGTGATTTACCATGTGTCCTAAGAATTGCACTTCTTGTAACCAAAATTCACACTTCGAGAATTTGGCGTACAATTTTTCTTTTCTTAACAAAGTTACGAGTGCATGCAAGTGCTGACAATGTTCGTCCTGACTTTTGGAATAAATAAGTATATCGCCGATGAAAACAATTACAAATTTATCCAAATACGGTTTACAAATCCTATTCATCATGTCCATGAATGCTGCAGGTGCATTCGTTAATCCGAAGGGCATGACTGTAAACTCGTAATGACCATACCTAGTTCTGAAAGCAGTTTTAGGTATGTCTTCTTCTTGTACCTTCAATTGATGATATCCGGAGCGTAAATCTATCTTAGAAAAATATCTAGCTCCTTGAAGTTGATCGAATAGATCATCAATCCTAGGTAATGGGTATCGATTCTTAATTGTAACTTTATTCAATTCTCTATAATCAATACACATTCTCATTGAACCATCCTTCTTCTTTACAAACAACACTGGTGCTCCCCACGGGGATGAACTAGGTTGTATGAAACCTTTACTTAGTAATTCATCTAATTGCTTTTTCAGTTCTAACATTTCTGTGGGTGCTAACCGATAAGGTGCCTTGGCTATCGGTATAGTTCCTGGAATCAGATGAATTCTAAATTCTACCTCCCTATCTGGTGGTAATCCTGGTAATTCTTCTGGGAATATATCTGGGTATTCTGAGACTACAGGAATCTCCTTAAGTTCTTTACCCTTAGTATTAATGATTACTGAAATCATATATAATATTCCTTGCTTCCGTTCATAACTAGAAACTTTCATTACTGATATGAACTTCATGGGCTTACGTGGTTTATCTCCTGTAATCATAATTACTTCTCCGGTGGGTTCCTGAATTTCTATGGAGTTCTGGTCACAAAGAATTCGAGCATGGTTGGCTACTAACCAATCCATTCCTAACACAACATCAAATTCGGCTAATTTCATAGGTAATAAGTTTGCAAAGAATTTATGACCTGAGAGTTCTATATTTCCTTTTTGCAAAACTTTATCTATGCTTACAGAATTTCCGTCTACTGTTTCGACTGTAAAAATCTGCCTAAGGTTGGTTAAGGGTAAATTAAGAGCTTGGCAGAATGAAGTATTGATCAAACTTTGGTTTGCACCAGAGTCAAATAATACTTTTGCATATACGTTGTGAGCTAAGAACGTACCAGCTATCACATCTGGAATGAGTTCTGCTTCCTGAGTCGTTAACTGAAAAGCTCGAACATTCTTCTTGGTAGCTCCGTCGGCTGGCTTGGCTTTATTGTCTGCTGGTTTGACCAATTTAGGACATTCTGTTTTGAAATGCCCAGCTTCTCCACAGTTATAGCAGATCCTGGTTTTCCTTCTGCAGTCTTCTTCCCGATGTCCTATGGCTTTGCAAAAGTTGCAAGTCACATTACATCTTCCATAATGTTTCTTTCTGCAATTCTTGCAGAATGGTAGAGTTGAGGATTGTCCCGTTCCTCTTCTCTTGAAGCTGTTATTATTACCCATACGAAATCCTTGGGTAATTTTCTGAGCCAGTTCCTTTTTCCTGTTTTCATCTCGTGTGCGTACCAATTCGTCAGTTAGGGTGTTAGCTAATTCTACCGCATCGTCAATAGTGCGAGGTCTCGCAGCTTTAACGATATTGCGGATTTCACCAATTAATCCCCAAATATAGCGAGAAATGAGTACCGGTTCTGGCGAAGCCAGCGTTGGTACTACTCTAGCATATTCAAAGAATGTTGAAGTATAACCACGACAATCTACACCCGTCATTCGATGATTTAGGAACTTATTTGCCATTTGATCTTTTTCATATTCGGGACAGAATTTTCTTTCTACAAGACTCTTAAATTCTTCCCAGTTCATTGCATACACCATCATCCTTCCTTTTGCTTGTAACACCGTGTTCCACCATTCTAGTGCCCCTTCTTTAAAAAGATTTGACGCGTACATGACCTGATCGTCCTTAGCACATTTACTTATTGTAATCACTGCCTCGGTTTTCTCTAACCAACGCAGTACCGCAGTTTCTCCTTCATTGCCTGCAAACTCAGATGGTTTACAAGCAAGAAATTCTTTATAAGTGCAACCAGGTGTTGCAGCTTTCATTTTCCTGAAGAAAACTTCCGCTGTTAAATAAATACCACGGGATTTCTGTTCCGTGGCTCCTGAAACGGGTCAAACCGGGTCGGGGGCCGTGACACACGACACTTTTCTTGGATCACAACAGATCACCTGAAACATGTTTGAAAAAGGTTTTGTCAGCGGGAAATACTGGTGAATCATTCTTTTTACTAAAAAGACCCGTTTGTTATAATTTACAGTATTAAGAGAGATTACAATGTTTCAGCTATCAACCAACTACCCACAGTATTTGTCACTCGACCGGATCTGTGACTATGGTCATATCACCATTGGCCACCCGTTTGTCCAATGGCAAAGATTATCAAGTAATGTATACAAAACCCCACATACTGGCTGTAATTTGGTGATTACATAAACTTAATCCCTGTAATTATAACCTTGAAAATAAACATTATTTTGAAAGTAATTTGATAAAAAGAGAATGACTCACATTGCAGATTTAATTGAGCAGAGCCTAGCCTACTGATTAGCCTTTTAACCTAAATTAATAACATGCACACGAACTCGGTTAGTAACTAATACAGCATTTACGATAACTCACGAGATTAAAACCTTCACAACGAATGACAAAGTGCGATACTTAAACATCCATTGAATTAACAACGAATGACAAAGCATAAACCCTAATGTGGGCAGCACTTAAACATCCATTGGATAGTTTAATCGATCGGACATTGAATCGTAGCAGCGATCGAGTTAATACCCGGTATCGGAGCAGCGCCTCGCAAATAATATATGAAATTTCGACTTCAGAGTAATATCAATTTGTTTTTGAAAGTTTTGATCGACACCAGCGGATTGTGCAAGTGACGGGCTATTTATAGGAAAAATTAGGGCCTGGCGTGGCCCGCGTAACCCATCCCCTATATCTTACGCGGCCCACGTGGCCGCCCAGTCTACGTATAGCCTTGACCAGTCACGAGTAGGTTAGCCAGCTGGACACCACGTGGCTCGGAACACTTATCCTGCCGTGGATTATTATCGTGATTAGTATGATTACTGCCTCCATTTACGCTATTACTGAAGTTATCTTCAGAAATACGTTTGCTAGGAATGATTTGTTGAGGTTCGATTGGATTTCTAACAGCAGCAACTATTGCTGGAATAGCATTAGCTATTCCCTGAGCAACGATATTTTCGATATCTTGTCTATTTAGAAATTGATCCTCCGGATGTTGTTCAGATTAATTAACCTCATTAACTGGTTCGTTATTAGCGTTTTCCATCTGATCATTTAATATATATAATTTATTAGTATCAAAATAAATAACAATTATACATAAAACAATCATACAAATTTCACAACACACATATAGTCAAAACTATCGATTTCTCGATTCCATTTTTATATTTATATATATTCTTCAATACATACCATTATCTTACAAAGTTTTATTTTTAGGTTATTTCACAAGCTATATTCTACTTATTTATTTTACAACCACAGTTTACATTTTCACACCATACTATCCTTCGTCAGATGGTATTTCAATAACGACGTTCCCTCTCATCGTTTTTCCAGGAGATATGTTCTCCTACTTCCCTGATCCTATTTCCTGCATCCACCAGCTCCTCGCCAAAGTGGCGGAGTTCAGCTAAATTTTCATTGCTCATTGGTGGGTTAGGTATTGGTTCAGGGTCAAATTGAGGGAGAAAGGAATAAGGACTGTTAAGCAGGTTTTGGAACTGCCAATCATTCGTCCACAATTCGTCCATTCCTAGAGGTTGGGTGTGGATTATAGGTTCTGGGATTGCTGGTTCCAAATTCATTGGAAGCTGAGTTTCAATAGGATGGGTAAAAGCATTTTCATTGACAGGCTTAATAGTTTCACAGCTTGCCAATATAAAATCTAGCACCTCCTGTAATGTCATTTCCTGGGTTTGCTTAGAGCTCTCTCCAATTTCTATCTGAATTTGTTTAGAACCTCCTCCAATCTCCATTTCTATTTGCTTAGAATATTCTTCAAACTGTATTCCCATCTGCCTAGACTCTTCCCCGACTTCAATTCCCTTTCCTTTGTCTAAGGGATTTTCTATTTTGGGAATCTTTCTAGTAGCAGGTTTCCTCCTACGCACACGTCTCCATCCCACAAATCTCCTCCTTTTCTTGGGCTTGGGTTTCTCTGGAGGTGGAGCATTGAATTCCATAGGTTCTTCTATATCTGGTATATACCTATTGAAATCTCTGGAAACCTCTATTTTTACCGGATAGAGATTTAAATTCTGAAGGGCTTCGGACAGGTCATTCATGCTGTTTAGCATATATAAAAATAAGTTAAAATTTTATAACAAAATTTCATAGATAATCTTAAAATATTATTGCATACCGTGTGACTACAAAACAACTGAAAATTTTAAAACACTCTAGGGTTTACTGTAAATTTATTTATTTACTGGATAAGGTTTCTGGATTGTAGGTAATAAGGTTGCTAAAACTTAAGTTAAAATATTTAAAGATTTGCATTTACTGCTACAGTGGCTAGCATATAAAGATCTGCCCATTTTTCATCTAACGTGTCTTCCCAAGGTGTTCTACTGGTCAATTCCTGGGTTTCCTGGTTAACTTTCTTTTCTCGGGATTTCTTTATTTTCTCATGACTTTTCCTAATAATCAAACTTCTTTTATTAGGAGAAAGTGGCTCCTCATAGTGTGTATTTCGAACAAATATTCCTTCTTCAGGAATTACAGAGTGATTTGAGGATTTTGATTGGGATGAACTTCCTTTCTCGTTGGATGACCTATCTAATTTAAGATAGATATTTGAAAGCTTTTGCTTACCCATACTGTAAACAAATATTCAAGTAATAAAACACATAATCATAAATTGGCAATCAGTAAAATTAAGTATTTTCTAAATACTTAATTGGCTTAAATCAGTGGCTCTGATACCACCTTTTTCTGTCATGACCCCCGACCCAGTTTGACCCGTTTCAGGAGCCGCGGGACAGAAAATCCCGTGGTATTCATTTAACAGAGGAAGTTTTCGTCAGGATCTTTTTAAAACTGCAATTTTCCCGATTATTTTATTTCACAACTCGGGATAAAACCCCGGTAATTTACAATCATAAGATTTCACGGAGAAATCTTTATTTTACAAAACATGTTTCTTTATTTTATATTGAGCCACTTCCTTAAGCTTGTAGTGCTTCACGACACTTTTCTTGGATCACAACAGATCACCTGAAACATGTTTGAAAATGGTTTTGTCAGCGGGAAATACTGGTGAATCATTCTTTTTACTAAAAAGACCCGTTTGTTATAATTTACAGTATTAAGAGAGATTACAATGTTTCAGCTATCAACCAACTACCCACAGTATTTGTCACACGACCGGATCTGTGACTATGGTCATATCACCATTGGCCACCCGTTTGTCCAATGGCAAAGATTATCAAGTAATGTATACAAAACCCCACATACTGTCTGTAATTTGGTGATTACATAAACTTAATCCCTGTAATTATAACCTTGAAAATAAACCTTATTTTGAAAGTAATTTGATAAAAAGAGAATGACTCACATTGCAGATTTAATTGAGCAGAGCCTAGCCTACTGATTAGCCTTTTAACCTAAATTAATAACATGCACACGAACTCGGTTAGTAACTAATACAGCATTTACGATAACTCACTAGATTAAAACCTTCACAACGAATGACAAAGTGCGATACTTAAACATCCATTGAATTAACAACGAATGAAAAAGCATAAACCCTAATGTGGGCAGCACTTAAACATCCATTGGATAGTTTAATCGATCGGACATTGAATCGTAGCAGCGATCGAGTTAATACCCGGTATCGGAGCAGCGCCTCGCTAATAATATATGAAATTTCGACTTCAGAGTAATATCAATTTGTTTTTGAAAGTTTTGATCGACACCAGTGGATTGTGAAAGTACCGGGCTATTTATAGGTAAAATTAGGGCCTGGCGCGGCCCACGTAACCCATCCCCTATATCTTACGCGGCCCGCGTGGCCGCCCAGTCTATGTATAGCCTTGACCAGTCACGAGTAGGTTAGCCAGCTGGACACCACGTGGCTCGGAACACTTATCCGGTCAAACCATGTCTTGACGCGGCCCGCGTAAGATGAGCTTGTCTCTTACGCGGCCCGCCTGAAACCTATTATTCTTGTTTTTCTTGATTTTTGATGTAGGATAAGGTTTCAGGGGTTCGGTTTTTCACTTACGGTTATTTTTTAGGAAAATTTTGAGAGTCCTTACAAGAAGGAATAAGGAAGGTGATCTATGCGACTTTGGAGAAGAAGAAGAAGACGGTTGAGGAGATTGTGAATGAGAGTGAGAAGCTGGTAAATGAGGTGAAGAAAGCTGATGAGAAATTTGAGGAAGCTGTTGGAGAGAAACAACAGATGTTTGAAGAAGATCGGACTCAACAAGCAAAAGAAGCCACAGTGCCAATCACTGAGGTAACAACTCAAAATGATTCTTCTGATAAAAAAATGAACAACAGTACAAGAAATGCATGGAAACGTCCAGTGCTTGTACTGAAAAAGATGAAAAGTTTAAAATAAGAGACATAGAATTCACTAAAATAGAAAGGATTTTCAAAGATAAATGTCACGAAATGATTGAAAATGAAAAGTTTTTGAAACAAGAAAATGAAAAGCTGAAACAAAAATGTGATGATCTTGAAAAAGAAAATAAAATACTGAAAGAAAAGTGTTCAGCTGTTTGCAACGAATGTGTTTCAAAAGATAAAATAATTCAAGAATTGCAAAAAGAATATGATGGAATGAAATTGTCATATCATACTGTAAAAGAAGCGTATGAAACTTTGAAAAGTAAAGTCAAAAGTTTAGATGATAGATTGTGTGCATGTCAGAAAAACACTAAATTTCTTGAAGCCAGATTTGAAGGAAAACAAATGGTTTTAAATCAATATATTGATGATGTCGCTAAGCTTAAACAAGAACTGGCAGATAAAGAAAAGTTGGTCAATAAATTGCAAAGTTACCATGCGTCTTCATACATTCTGGAACGTATTTTCAACATCACACCTGATGGGAAAGAGTCAGAAAAGAACAAAAAGGGAATTGGTTCTGAATACCATCAGGTTCCACCACCGTTGGAGAATAATTATACATTCTATTGATGATAAAATATTTAAAAATGACTTTTTGTGTAAAAAGAGGAAATGATAGTACATCAGTAGACAATCACAGTATGCTAAAGAAATGGAAAGTCAAATGTGATAAACGGTCTCACTGATGATATGCCAGTAGGTTTTTACACACTTAGTAGATTGTTTTCGAGATATAAACCTAAATATCAAATACTTACTTATCTCGTGGGGAACATCTCTCGGATATATAGGTAACCCCTGAAATCTTGTTTGAATGGATTTCTATTTCTGACATATGATATCTGGGGTATTATACCAGGACTACATTTGAAAATTTGAAAAAGCCAAAAACATGATAAAATATTCAAAAATGAGTTTTTGTGTAAAAAGAGGAAATGATAGTACATCAATAGACAATCACAGTACGCTAAAGAAATGGAAAGTCAAATGTGATAAACGGTCTCACTGATGATATGCCAGTAGGTTTTTACATGCTTAGTAGATTGTTTTCGAGATATAAACCTAAATATCAAATACTTACTTATCTCGTGGGGAACATCTCTCGGATATATAGGTAACCCCTAAAATCTTGTTTGAAGGGCTTTCTATTTCTGACATACTAGGTCTTTGTGCGTGATGATATCTGGGGTATTATACCAGGTCTTCTGATTTTGCGGGAGCAATAGTCTAGTCCTCGTATAATACTTTGCACTGCTTTAATAATAAAGCTCACCCTCAGCATAAAAAATGATGAAACATTGAAAAATGCTAATCATGTGCTGTTGAAGAATAGATCCCCAAACGGGACACACCTAAAGTCGAGCTATCATCTCTCTGATTTTGCGAAAGCAATAGCCTGAGCTCTCATGGCCTCGCATTACCCATTTACAGATATCATTAGTGTACATTCACCTGTAAGACTGAATATAGAAGTCTGGATGTAACACCCTAGTTGCTATTTAACGGTTTTACATTTAATTATCAAAAATAGGATGTATAGTTAGGACTACACATGCTATAAAAATACGGGTTTATTAAAACTTTTACAATTCATAAGTTATTTGACATAACGTGATCGGAATCGTCATTTAGATTTACTACAAGGCAATGTGCGGAAGCATGAATCTTTATCATGTTCGGTTCTTCGTTGAGCTTGATCGTCTTTCGGCATCCAAAATGTACCTACATTTCATAAACATGAAATGCTTTAGTCATACGGAATTAAAATGTGTCTAAACAAATCCGGTAATGATAATGGAAGGAAAAAGAATCCCAACGTTAAACTCTTGATCTCAAAACAAAGATTTCCAACTGGCCTCCACCGTAACTTACGGTGGGCACCGTAAGTTACGGTGGCCCCTGTATTACAAATCTCCTACCGTACTTCAGTAGACAACCACCGTAGCTAAATCAGCTCCACCGTATCTTACGGTGGACACCGTAAGTTACGGTGGTCCCTGCATTCAACCTTTCCATTTTGCCGTTTATTGACACGAAAACTTTCGTATCTTTCAATCCGCTTATCCGTTTGACCTACCGTTTCTTCCTACATGATTGTAATTTGATCCTCCATCATATGGGGTTTAAATCCAACATTCGGTTTAACAACATTTCAGACTTTTAAGTCTTCGGCTTATTACCCCTTTTACCAAATTTTTGACCCGTTCGATTCTTTATCAAACAAACAAGTTTGTTTGACCCTTATTTCTCATAAACCTATTAAATTCAATGATGTTTAACATATTAGGTTCCAATTACAGGTTCATATACCTTCTTAAACCCATTTTCACTCATAGGCTTATTTTGACCCGTTAAGGGTATTTAAGCATATTTTAAGCACAAATCGCTTTCATTCGTTTCTAAATACTTATGCCCACATTTCTTATCAAATGATCTCCCACCACAACTATATTTGTGGTGGATTCAATGTGGTGATTTATATATTCCAAATTTTACCCTTCAAATCATTATTTTACGGCAAAAACTCTTTATAGATGTCATTTGACCAATATTTTACATCTTTCGCTTTTCATACTTATTCGAAATATTTATTTCATCCTATCACTTATTTCAAAACAACCTTTTTGGTTTGTTTGCTCAATTTCGCTTACAAGGGCGTTTTAGTAAATTTTTAGTCCTTCTTTTACGACGAAAGACTTTTAGTACTTGTTTGACCCAAAAATCCGACTTTTTAACTATAGTCTTGTTTAGAAACCATTATGTTTCTAAAACGTTATAATCATAACTAAATTTATTCGGTTTACCTAAAAGATAACCAAATATCTATGTTTTAACCTTGTCTAACTCTTATAGAACTCCAAATTCTACATGATGAGTTGTATCGTTATACATACCTGGCTCGGATCAATATATTGACCTGTTTCAATACCTTTCCTTAGTGGCTGCTAAGTGATAGCGATGTAAGCATCCATTTGCTATTTATTTCCTAAAATCATACAACTTGACAACCCATTAGTCGATATTGTCAAAGGGTGATAATTTCACCTTTTGACCCGTTTGGTCTAAATGACCAATTACCATCATCAAATTGTCAAATTACTATTTTGCCCTTAATGGTTATTATGATTTAACTTATATGATAACCATTAAAAGTACATATTTCATTCGATCATAATATGATCGAATTGCCGATTTAACTCATTTTTAGCCATCACTATGTTTTCTTATCATATTTGATTATCTTGTTCCGTACGACTACACGCCGGAACACTATATCTCAATTAGGTATTTGTCTTTTACGTAATTAATACGACAAAAGAATATTCTAAAATATATGACTATTGTAAGATATACTTACCTTGCATCCATGCCACGCTTTTCTTTCCGTACTCGCTCCGTTTGACCCGCTTCCTCCACAAGCTTCCACCTAGCTTGTTAGGCGTCAAACTATCATCATATTTCATAAGATGGTTACTTTAGTCATTGTTAATCATAACTATTCCACCTTACGTATTTTTCTATCAAAAGTATCATTCGATCTTATTAATGGTCGGTTTGACTACTAAAAGTCAAACGCCCCTTAGCATATTAGATGCACATTCAAGTTCGACAACTAGTTTAAGCATTCCAATAATTACCCGGTAGGCATTATTTTTAGGCCCCCGTTTTAACTAAAGGTCTAACTAAGTCCATTGTCTTTTCAACACTTCAACTAGCTCAAGCGATTATCAAAGCTAGTTTGTTCATTCATTTCGCAAGAACTAAGGGTCTCTCATATATGAGCGAAAACCCCATTTTATCCTATTACTAGCATTCATCCAAACATTTAATAAAATCAAGTTCTATCTATCAATTAGTAGATAACATGATCTCATACACTTAGTTACATGAATATGGCTACCAAATTTCATCATAACATTCAAAACCCATTTCAATCATGTATGAACAAGTACCCAAATTCATGGTTAAATCGAACACCTTCTATTTGTTATCATGCATGTTGATTCTAAGCATAGTTATATCATCAAAATCATCATAACATTAAAACCCACTTATCTAAGTGTGTTAATTCATCAAATCCTTCAATTCATAGCATGTTATGTATGATTTTCACTTAGGGTTTCGTTCCTAAGCAAGTATACATCACTAATCTAGCCCTATCTTCTCTAATCCATGCCTAATTCGCGATTAGGATGATTATCAACTTTTTACAACTTCATGAATGTTAGAAATTCGACATACCTTAAGATCCCTTTGACTTGGTGATCACGAATATGTGCTTGAATTTCGATTTGGGTTTGATTTGCCCTTCCAATTTTCTTGATTTATGCTTGTTAGGGTTTTGAGCTCAAGATGTTCTTGGCTCCTGTGGATATCTCGACCAGAACACACACTTTAAGTGTGTGTTTTGGTGTTTAACTTTTGTTTTAATAAAACAAGTTTCCCACTTGACAATATTAGTCCCTCATGTTTCCTTTTGATCAAATGAAGCTATAACTCACCATTAGTCACTTAATCACATGCTACTAACTAGGTTAATTATTCCTTGTTACTTTAGCGGGTTCGGGAAGTTATAACTCGTTATGTTTTTAAGTCCCGTTAACTCGGGCCTTTCGTAACTTTATTTCCTCAAGCATTTATTTTCCTTTTTAATTAATATTAGGATTATTTGTTTAAGTCCTAATACTCGCCGGGTTAGTTTTACCATTAACGGTATTTTATCCGTCTTTTAGTACTCACGTGGTTTGACTACCAAACCCGTTTTCGGGGTGTTACACTGGATACGAGAGTATATTATGAGGTGGAACACACGTATAAGTTTAAGTCCTTAAAACACTAATCCGTATCTCGAATCAATTGAACTTTGTGTGAAAATTTAAGTGGATCAGTATACTGACAATCTAAGTGAATCGTTTAGAACTTAAAGTGTTTAAAGCTTAACAGTACTAGTGATTTGTCATAAACTGATATGATCCTCTGACACGAACTCAAACAAAATATTGTCTGTAAATATGTTTGTAAATATTTCTTTACTGCTTTATGTTTCATAAAAATATAAAAAGATTTTGATTTCTATTCTATTTTCGACAATCGATGTCTGAGAAGCTGAGTTTCAAAATCTTAGTACGCTAATCGTGTTTCTGAAAATAAAACAAGTTCATTAATTTGAAACTTGAAATTTTAAAATCAAAAATCAAAAACAGTTTGTGATATCTCCAAGGTCATTAAGTTGGACTTGGATGATTAACTGTGAGGGATTTGGATGCTCAAATTGTTAAAATCTGATTGTAAAGAGCTAGTTTCCGATCCTGTTCGCTAAAACTGCCAAATCTTTGAAGATTGTTGATAGAGAGAGAGAATCAAGTATTCCTGGATATATCCATATTATTATATCTTAGAGCCATGATCTTGATTTAGAAAGTTTAAAAGAGCCAGGTTACGATTCCTGGTCAATCGAAAATGCTTTCACTGTAAAATATTTTAACGTATGCTGAGAAAGCCAGGTAATCAATCCTGGATATTCAAAATGTTTGTTCTTATAAATGTTTGAGAGTTGCAGATGAAAGTACCAGACTACGATCCCGATAGCCGAGTCTAAGGGGGAGTCTGAAGACGAGCTCAACCCAAGGGGGAGCGTGCGTTCAAGGAGCCACGTAACTTTCCTGGAGGAGCTTGTAACCGGAAAGCCAGGTGTCGATCCCAAAAGCACGTAAGCTTGACGAAAGGGGGAGCCTGATGAAGAAAGAGTATACCGAAAGGGGGAGCAGCTGAAGCTGAAGACAGATCCACCGGGATTCTGTTCGAGCAAGAGGGAGTCTGTGTTTGCTGAAGACCTCAAACCTTCAAGAAGACTCAGAGAGAGAGAGACAAGACAAGACGCTACGAGATTGACTGCGGCAATATCCAAGGGGGAGTCTGTTAGTGCAGTAATGTCTATCGCCTCCGTAGCAAGAAACTGATCTAACCATGCTTTATAGTGTTCTATTTAGTGAAAAGGCAAGGTGGCAATTCTGTAATTAATGAGATTTCTCATTAAGCCCCTTGGCCTATAAATAGGAACATAAGGTGTTATGTTTAGAACTTTTGCACATTTGGATACTTGGAGAGCTTGGATCCTAGAGAGAGAGTCTAGAGAGAGAAAGTGCAAGAGGTGATTCACGGTTCTTTGTACGTTTCAGATCTATCAATAGAATCACGTTTATAGTACGTTCTCGTGTGTTCGGTCACGTTCGTGTACGGATTCCGCACATCACACGTTCGGTTCACAATCGTTTCGGAGTCGAAAACCGGTCCTACATAAACCCTAGTTACAAACAAACACTAAATTTAGATAACACGAGTGTATGTGTTTTTAACTACTTATTATATTTTAAATAACCTTTGCACTTTTAATTTAAATATAATAAAGTATTCGAAAGGGTTTTACAAATGCCAATGAAAACCACCACCTAACACAACCAATAGTCAATCATCGGTTTTCTATATATTCAAGCATTCGAAATGGTTCTACACACACACCCTAATTATGCGACTCCTTTCTGCTATCTTGAATATTTTCAACCACCTCCCATCCATCGCCGACGTGCAACACAAATGGACTCAGATCAATGCACGATACAAGCTGACCAGAACCCTAATGTCAGTCCTTAATGTCCTCTGCACTCTATGTTGTATAATTATCTTTCTTTTGTATGTGTCTTTCCAAGTCTTGTGGTGGTTCTTTGAAACCTTATATGGTTTGCTATCGTTGATCTTGTCTTTCAGTGTTTGGTCCGCTTTTATTTTGGTTGGTGTTCTTATATGTCTCTATTTGTACAACCAACTTCCATTCACCGGCGACGTGCAACAGAAATGGACTCAAATGGATGCACAATACAATCTAAGTAGAACCACTATGGACATGATAACAAGATTTAACGACATTGGGGCCACGCGTGTTCTTATAGTGCTGGTTGTTTTTATTTGTGTCTTGTGTTGGTTTTTTAGTTCCATATTTGGAGGGAAGTCGAAGGTGAAGACGAAGACGAAGGTGAAGAGGATGAAAGCAAATGGAAGATCTAGGGTGAAGATTCCAAGGTATTTCTTTGAAGAAATTCCAGAAGAGTATTTGTATCTCCCAGAAGAGTATTTGTATGAGTGATTCAGCTTTGTTCTTCACTGTTTGTATAAGTTATGAATTGTGTGTGGTTTACACTTTTGAGTTGATTTCAAGTCTTGATGTCAACATTTCCTTGTTTTGGAAGGTGTTGTGATGTTTGTTTCCTTTAAGCTAATTTAACTTGCATCACTTAGGAGCTCACTTAGGAGTCGTTTGTTTTAGCTTTAATGAGCTGTTAATGGTTAAGACTTTTTAGCGATTTAGTACTTAATGGTTTAGGTAGTTTGTTTTACGAGCAGATGTTTGAATGGTTCACATTTGTCTCTGAATGGTTAATCATTATACTGAGTCTGAATGGTTCAGACCTCTTATCTGAATTGGCTAGACAGCTAGACATTTGTTTCTGAATGGTTAAACATTTAGTTTTTAATGATTCAGTCATC
The DNA here is from genome assembly GCA_030545235.1 of Helianthus tuberosus. NCBI lineage: Eukaryota > Viridiplantae > Streptophyta > Magnoliopsida > Asterales > Asteraceae > Helianthus > Helianthus tuberosus. Next base: position 10,930 of record JARYGA010014077.1, on the reverse strand, counting down.
TTACTAGTTTAACACTTAGTGTTTCACAAGTTGTGAAACAAAACATCCCTTTAGTTTTTTTATGTGGTCTTCACTTCTTTTGGAAGGTGTTGTGATGTTTGATTACATCACTTGGTTTTATTAACCGACAATATACTATTCACTTTTTTTGGCCTAACACCTCCCCAGAAAGTAGGGTTGCAAATCATATTGGGGAAAAGTTTGTTTATATTTGTTTCTTTATTAAACAAACGAACACGAACAATAAATTTCGTTCGTTTACTTAAATGAACAAACATGAACAGAGGTCGTGTTCGTTCATTTATGTTTATGAACGTTTGGTAACGTGTTCATTTGTGTTCGATAGTTCGTTAGCTTTTTTAGTTTTTGTATTTTATTTAAATACTTAAAAACTCTGACAAATAAAATACTTAATAAATGTCATTGTATTAAATATTTTGTTCTTGATGTTTGTTTGTATTCATTTGTTTCCATTTGTGTTCATGAACATTAGTTTATGTTCATTTGTGTTTATCAACGTTCGTTTTCATCTGTTGCCTAACGTTAACAAACGAACATGAACAAGTACATTTTCTTAACAAACGAATACAAACATAAAATCTCGTTTGGTAAGTGTTTATGAACAGTTCGTTAACACATATATTTATTAACAAACGAACACGAACAAAGTCTTATTCGTGTTCGTTCGATTCGTTTGTAGCCATAATAGGAAGCGTTGTGGCTTGAAGCGTAAAAACTTGAAAATAATAAAACATAAAAAACATTTTTTTTTTAATCATTAGATCCAGCCACAGAGGCCATGTGCAAACTTCTTCATCCAAAAAAGTTTTAGGAGCTTGATCTTCCAAGACTATTAAATATCAACTAAACATGAAGCACGGAATAACCAAAAATGAAAGCTGAAATACTACTAAAACCAGTAAACGAGACTTTGGAAGAAAAAAAACTTGAAAATCAATATATGAAAATAAAAACTGAAAATCAAATACAACCAGCAACCGAACCATCGTGCGTAGATTAAGACTAAATATGTATTTGGTTTTCAAATTTCCAACACTAAAAATAAAAAAAAACATTCATAAATTAACATCCACTATTTTCTTCTAACTATTTTTTACTATATTTCAAACTAAACATAGTGCTCATATAATATATGTACTATTTATTTTTGGTTTTTGGATATCGAATAATCCGATTATTCGAAATTTTTAGTAATCCATATTCGAATTCGAAAATTTCGATTATCCGCTTTTCGGATTTGGTTTCGGATCCGGATTTTTTTTTGTACACCCTTACCATCCAATCTGTTTCTAAGAGCACTATATACAATCCAACCATGCTCGGCTCTAAGAACACCATATACAATCCAACCAAGCCTAGTTTTGTGCTTTAGTCGAGCCAAGTTTAACCTAAATATAAGCTTTTCAGCAAAATACAGAGCTACTAGCCACACATATTAAGTTGAACATTGGCAAATAAAAAAGAGACATTACTTTGCATTGTTTTACAAAGATGAAATCTTTAAACATGAAGAAATACGATCTATTAAGGTACTTAGGTAGTACTTGCTAGCATCGATATTCATCGACAGATTTTCCGAAGACAATTAAAAAATATAAGTTTCTTTTTTATTTTTGGCGTTGTGCGCCAACGGATTTTCTAACTAAAAACATTAACTATCTTTTTTTTTTTTTCGTTTTTGAGTTTCATGGGACCCTTAGGTGGTCCGTCATTAATCATCAACGAAGATTACGACCAAAACTACAACATTACATTTTGTTTTCTTTGGAGATTTTCCAGCATTTATCGGTAATCATCTGAATTTTTTGTCAATAAAATTTCATCGATAAAAGTATGTTGTCTAACAGTGTAAAGAAATTTCTATACTAGCATACATCAAACGGAAGCATTATTTTAAATAATTAGATATTGGATTGTAATTTTATGGCTTTTAAAGTTTAAACCAAAAACTTATTTTAGTAGATTTAAGACAAAAGGGTATCCTAAGAGACTAACCGGAACAAAAAAACAAATATTAATGTTACGAGTTTCCAAGAGACTAACCGACCGAACAAATGCCAATGAAAACCACCACCCAAAATTGCCAATAAAACTCCCACTATTTTAATTTCTATATATACAACAAGTATTCAAAACTATTTTACACACACAGATCGATTGCAGTGATGGTGCCGGAGATCATAACACGACTCCTTTCTTTTATCTTCGATTTATGTCTGCATTTGTTGACAACCGATGTAAAACACAAATGGACACAGTACAATCTAACAGCAACCATTGTCACCAATGTTACATACCTCTATCATTCTCTCATCAACATGTTGTTGTCCGAGCGGTTTCTTAATTGGCTGTACATGGCCACACGTGTTGTTTTTGTTTCGATTGTGTGTGTACTAGTAATAATCTGCATGTGCTGGTTCACCTATGTCCTTGTCGGATTCTTGTTTTTGTCCGCTTTGTCCATCATTGGGTTTGTTGTTTGGCCCATTTCTTCCATTGCCGGGTTCATGTTTGGTCCCGTTTCTTATGTCTTTGGATTGTTGTTTGGGCCCGTTTCTTACGTCGCCGGGTTTTTGTTTTGGCCCGTTTCCTTTGTCTACGGATTGTTGATTGGCCCCATTTACTTTGTCTACGGTTTCTTGTTTGGGACTATTTCTTACGTATTCGGATTTTTGTTTTCGTTTGGTTCATCCATAGTCGGATACTTGTCTTATCCCATTTCTACCAAAGTCGGACTCTTATTTTGGTCCTTTTCTTCAATCGGAGGATTCTTGTTTTGGGCCGTTACTTCCATTGGTGTATTCTTGTTTTGGGCCGTTTCTTTATTAGTTGGATTCTTGTTTGGGCCTATTGGATCCTTGCTTGGGCTCATTTCTTCCATCGTCAAGGCCTATTATTCTCCGTTGTCACTTTTTACGTGGTTGTTTTTTAGGGTGTGTTCGTGGTTGGGATGGGAGTCGATGGTTAAGATGATGATGAAAGCTCCAGGGAATCCTACGGTAAAGATTGAAAGGGATTGGTTTGAAGCTAATGCCAAAGAGTATTTCTCTAACCTTCGGGGAAAGTGAAATTGCTTTATGTTTGTTCTTTAATTTTCGTTTAGTGTTTGAATGTGATCTTTACTTTTGTGTTAATTATATGATGTTAGGTTGTTGACATTGCCTTGTTTTGAAAAGTATTGTGGTCTTTGTTTTCTTTTTTATTAATTAATATTAATAAAATTCAGTAAAAACTATATTTAAATTAAAATCAAACAACACTTGAATTTCGTCATCAATCAATTTGAACTATGCTTAGTCCAATCAAGTAATTGACCACACATAAAGTGAAAAAAAGTGTACGTAAAAGGTAACTTTGCAAAGAAAACACTCATAAACTACTCTATATACGCTCGTTAAAACCTCGAATTGTGTTGAGATTAAACAAGTTCAAGCTTGAGCTCAAATATAAAAATAAGCTTGTTTAAAAAACAAGGCCAAAGCTTCACTAAACAAGATAGTGTTATATATAAAGCTCAAGCTCAAACTTGTTTTAGGGAAGAAATATAGCGATTTTTCTATAAAAAATAACAAAAAAAATTTGTGTGTTTTTTATGATTTTTTTTTTTTTTTTTGTGTTCATATTGGTTCTCATTGTTCTCAAATGAACCCTACCCTATATATATATATATATATATATATATATATATATGGTAAGGTTCATGCGAGAACCACCCTTATTGCGAGAACCGCGAGAACCAATGTGAACACAAAATAAAATCTAAAAAAAAATCAAAAAAGCACTCAAAATTTTTTTTTTATTTTTTTAAAATTTTTAATAAAAAATCGCTATATTTCGTTACCATAAAAAAAAAAAAAAAAAAAAAAACTTTTTTTTTCCGAGTAACAGTTATCCATGCACATGTGCATATGTATCATTACTTCAACAAATTCGGTAATACGTTATCAGGAATAGACAATTTCACTTTAATTTACAATACCATTAGTAATACACTACTTTTTACATTACCAATATTCAAAATGCACATGTGCATAATTAGGTATAACCATGATATAACGTGTTTTGATACAAAAAGTTTGTGATTTTAAATGGAGAAGTAGACCCATATACATGTTTTTTGGTTAGTTATATCTAGTGGTTGATGGTTTGGTTATAGTTGTCAATTTTTTATGTAATATGTTGATTGAATGGTATAAATGGTGTTTACATACATGTAATAAAGTGAAAATATTGTTAATGGTATTGTATTATGGATGGTAGGAGGTAATGGTATTGTATTATGGATGGTAGGAGGTAATGGTAGTGTATTATGGATGGTATGATAGATGAAAGGGAAAGTGTATTCAAAGTGGTGTACCAAAACACCTTATTTCATGTTGATACATATAAATGCGGATAAATTACAAGTTTTGTCCTTTATCTTTAGGGTACTTTACAGGCGGTGTCCTTTTTTTCAAATGTTGACAGGCGGTGTCCTTTATTAGGTATTTTGTTACAAGTTTTGTCCTTTCCACCCAACCTGGTTAAAAAACCCAGTTAATTGTTGACAGGCGGTGTCCTTTACTAGGTATTTTGTTGCAATTTTAGTCCTTTACCTAGGTATTTTGTTGCAAGTTTAGTCCTTTACACCCAACAATTAACATGGTTTTTTAACCAGGTTGGGTGGAAAGGACAAAACTTGTAACAAAATACCTAATAAAGGACACCGCCTGTCAACATTTGAAAAAAAGGACACCGCCTGTAAAGTACCCTAAAGATAAAGGACAAAACTTGTAATTTATCCTATAAATGCACATGTGCATTTCTAATATTGGTAATGTAAAAAGTAGTGTATTACATATGGTAGTGTAAATGAAAGTGCAATTGTCTAATATATGTAATGTATTACGGAATTTGTCAAAGAAATGACAAAAATGCACATGTGCATGCTTGTGTATTATGGATGGAATGATAGATGAAAGAGAAAGTAGTGTACCAAAACACCTTATTTCCTGTTGATACATATAGATGCACATGTGCATTTCTAACATTGTTAACGTAAAAAGTAGTGTATTACACGTGGTAGTGTAAATGAAAGTGCAATTGACTATTATTTGTAATGAATTACGGAATTTGACAAAGAAACGATACATATGCACATGTGCATGGATAACTATTACTCGGAATTTTTTTTTTTTTTTGAAATTTTTTTTTATTTTTTTTATTAACAAAATATTGCGAATTTTTCAAACAAAATAGTAAAAAAAAAAAATTTTGGTGTTTTTTAGATTTTTTTAGGAATTACTGTTTGTGTTCACACTGGTTCTCGCGGTTCTCGCAATAAAGGATGGTTCCTAACGGATCTTTGTCCTATATATATATATATATATATATATATATATATATAACTTATAATAAAAAACTACAAATAATGTCATATATCATTCTCTCCTTCAACCTCATAAAATTTTATTTATAATTATTTAATAGAGTTAAATGCCATTTTAGTCCCTGTGGTTTGGCTCATTTTGTCAGGTTAGTCCAAAGGTTTCATTTTTAACCTGTGGGTCCAAAAAGGTTTCACTGTTGCCATTTTAGTCCACTGGGTTAACTTCATCCATTATTTCTGTTAACGAGAAGGGCGATTCGGTCATTTTGTATGGCCGAATTGCCTTTCTAGTTAACAGAATTACATATAAAATGACCGAATTGCCCTTCTGGTTAACAGAAAAAATGAATTAAGTTAACCCAGTGGACTAAAATGGCAACGGTTAAACCTTTTTGGATCCACAGGTTAAAAATGAAACCTTTGGACTAAACTGGCAAAATGACTAAAACCATAGGGACTAAAATGGCATTTAACTCTATTTAATAAATTTCTTTTAATATTAATAACTAGAGTTAAATGCCATTTTAGTCCCTGTGGTTTGAGCCATTTTGCCAGTTTAGTCCAAAGGTTTCATTTTTAACCTTTGGGTCCAAAAAGGTTTCACAGTTGCTATTTTAGTCCACTGGGTTAACTTCATCCATTCTTTCTGTTAACGAGAAGGCCAATTCGGTCATTTTATATGGCTGAATTGTCCTTTTAGTTAACAGAATTACATATAAAATGACCGAATTGGCCTTCTCGTTAACAGAAAAAATGGATGAAGTTAACCCGGTGGACTAAAATGGCAACTGTGAAACCTTTTTGGACCCACAGGTTAAAAATGAAACATTTAGACTAAACTGACAAAATGGCCCAAACCACAGGGACTAAAATGGCATTTAACTCTAATAACTAATATATAGATATTATTTATTTTTATCCTTATATTTATCTAAAATTAATAAATAACTTCAATTTTGCAATTTAGACCCTTTGTTTTTTTTACTTTTACGCCCCGCTTGCGGTATGCTCATATAATGTATATATGCGTGGGCGCTCGGGGGGCAAAAGTGAAAGTGCACTAATTTTAACGTTATTTTACTAATTTCGTGAAAATAACGTTAAAAGAGGGGGACGGTTAATCATGCATCATGTGGTGGCGTTGATAGCCAAAAGACAAGGGGGTGCATGCACTAATCGGCGTTTGTCTCAATTGCTGAGTGTTATGTGCCTTATGTCCAAGGCTTGATGCAAAACCACAATCGAGCCGGGGGTCTCATTGGAAGCAGCCTCTCTATTCCTACGGGGTAGAGGTAAGGCTGTCTACATCTCACCCTCCTCAGACCCTACCTTAGCTTTGCTATTGGTGGGATATACTGAGTATGATGATGATGATGATGATGTTTTTTTTACTTTTAACCCAAAGATTTTCATTTTTTCCAATTTAATCCCAACTCTTTTTTATTTTCAATTTTGGTCCATCATACTTATCATCTTTCCCAAGTTTTTCGTTTTGTTCTAAATTTTGTGAGTTAACGCACCGCAACGCAACGTGCATGTGGGGTTCAACATTTTTTTCGTATATTTTTTCTCGTTTGACTGGCCCGTCGTAGCACATCTATTTTTCTCCGTTTAACAAGTTCGACCAACGCGCGGGTCCTGGATTGACTTAGTTATTTTTTTCTGTGTTTTACGTTTCGGTTTAGTTTCTCTGCAACGAGCGTTCGTGATTCAAAGATTTCATGTCTGCTTTTCGCTCGGCGTTATTTTTTTCGTTTTTATTTAATTTGTTTTTACGAACTTTTCCGGTGTTGGTGGTCGCTGACAGTGGTATAGCATTGGTATTACTTGACACAGTTTTACAACAACCACTGCAACGCAGGGGCTTAATACTAGTATATATATATATATATATATATATATATATAGGATCAGGATCAGGAGAGAACGCCTCAAAGTGTGAGAACGGTGAGAATGATTCTCAGCCACAAGATCTTAGTGGTTTGTGGCTGAGATTGATGCGGTGGCAAATTTGTAAATAATAGGGGCCTTGGAATTACCTGGAGGGGTAAAATAGGAAGATCCAAATAGGGCTGTTCAAAAAGCTCGCGGCTCGGAGCTCGCTCGAAGCTCGCTCGGATTTAGCTCGGAAAAAGCTCGCTCGATTTGGCTCGGTTTAAAAGTGAGCCGAGCCGGCTCGGCTCGGTTAGAAAGTGAGCCTAGCTCGGCTCGGCTCGTAACGAGCCGAGCTGGCTCGGTTCGGCTCGCTTTGTAGCTCGGCTCGGTTTAGCTCGAATTATTTTACTTATAATAAGTTTTAATTTTATATACATTATAATATATTACAAAAAAACTGATTATTATTTACATGTATATAGGTTTGTAATTTGATATTTATGGCATATTTGAAGATTGATTACCATATTAATGAACTAATATTGTATTTTATTGAAATTAAAACTTATTTTGCGTTGTTAAACTTGATTTTGGTTTGAATTGTATTAGGTTGAACTTATTTTGAATATATTATTTTAAATTATTGAATAATATTTTAGGCTATTAAATTTTAAGAGGTATATATTAGTTTTTTTTTATAAAATCGAGCCAAAACCAAGCCGAGCCGAGCTAGCTCGGTTTAAAACCAAGCCGAGCCTGAGCTTAGATTTTCAGCTCGGTTTCAAATCCGAGCCGAGCCAGCTCGGTTTATAATCGAGCCGAGCCCGAGCTTGGCCTGGCTCGGCTCGGCTCGGCTCATGAACAGCCCTAGATCCAAACAAAGATGCACATGCTAATCACATGCCATTTTCCCCTATCATATTTAAACGACAACAACTTTTTTATACGTGATTATTTTTCGAAAAAAAATTACACCATAAAACTCAATGTTTTTTTATCTTTCCAACGAGTATAATATTGATATACTTTCCGAAAAAAATTAACTGGGTTTTATGGTGTTTTTCTGAACTGGGTGTTTTATGGCGTTTTAGACTAGGTATTTTCATGACGTTTTTCTGAACTAGGTGTTTTTATGGCGTTTTAAGTATGTATTTTAATGGCGTTTTTCTTAACTGGGTGTTTTATGTCATTTTCAACTGAGTTTTTTCATGGCGTTTTAAGTATGTATTTTAATGGCGTTTTTCTTAACTGGGTGTTTTATGCCATTTTCAACTGAGTTTTTTCATGGCGTTTTTCTGAACTGTGTGTTTTATGGCGTTTTTACAGTACAAATTATGATATTTCTGAGCTCAAAAATATTAATTTAGGCGGTTGGACACATTTTTTGAGCTATATGGCTCAAAAAAATGGTTTTTTTTGAGCTGTTGTAAATTATAGCTCAAAAAAATAGTTATTTTGTTATGTCGTTTTAACTGGGAGCTGCTCAAAAAAATGGTTTTTTTTTTAAATTATAGCTTAAAAAATAGTTTTTTTTGTTATGGCGTTATATGGCTAAAAAAATGGTTTTTTTGAGCTGTTGTAAATTATTTTTTTAGGTTTTTTTGAGCTATAATTTACAACAGCTCAAAAAAAAACACTTTTTTTGAGCTGTTGTAAATTATAGCTAAAAAAAATAGCTATAATTTACAACGCCATAAACGCCATAAAACATTCAGTTTAGAAAAACGCCATAAAAATCTAGTTCATTTTTTTTCGAAAAGTATATCAATAGTACACTCGTTGGAAAGATAAAAAACGCTGCGTTTTATGGTGTAATTTTTTTCGAAAAATAATCACGTATAAAAAAATTATTGTCGTTTAAATAGAGTAAATTACAAAGTTCATCCTTTATGTATGTCATTTATTACAAAGTATGTCCTTTATCTTTAATAAGCTCAGAAAACATACTTAATGTTTGCAAACCCTTGCGTGTTATGTCCTTTAGCCCTAACTGAGTTAGTTTTCATGGTTAAATCTGACCAAGTGGATCCTACATGAGGGTATTTTAGACATTTTACCCTAAATAAATAATTATCTTTAAACATCAATGACCAGAACTCTCCTTCATCCTCTCTCTCTCTACCTCTCTCACACATACACACCCAGTACCATCTACACACCATCACCTCCACACCTCCACTGTCACCACCGCACCTCCACCACCGTCAACACCTCCACCACCATACCTCCATCATCAGCACTGAACTTCCACCACCGCACCTCCACTCCTACTGCACAACCTCCACCACCCTCTCTATCTCAACTATCCTCCCTCTCTCTCTAACATCAGGACCACACCACCCACCCTCACCGGCCATCACCACCTGAAGACCACCACCACCTGCCACTACCACCACCTCCACCCACTTAATTCTATCACTGCCAAACAAACCCCAATCCGGATTCAAACATATCCAGATCTGAACTCCATCACTCTGTTCACCACTAAATCCAAACTCCATCACTCCGTTCACCATACGATTGATACTGAATTTGGAGTGATGATGTTAGGGTTTACAAGGTTCAAATTCCTAATGTGTACAGGGAGTAACCGAAAGAACAGGTTACCAGTTACATTTGTCACTGATGTTTTTTTTGTTACCCTTACTCTTTGTTCCTTCTTATCTGCGAAAAGTATCCATTCCAACGATGAAGAGTGAAGCAGTGGAGATCCGACAAGAAGATGGTGGCCCGGGCTCACGATGTAGCGGGATTCAGAGAAAGATGAGATCGATTATGGGTCTAGGTTTGTTAGCAAGGAGGGGAAAATCAGATCTGATTTGTTTGACACAAAAATAACAAACAAAAGTGTAGCCGGCATGCATTGGATGAACGGATCTGTGGTCGCCAGACTTGTTTTGACTCTTGATAAAACCAATCAAAGCCTTAAATGGGTTCTTTTGGAAGAACCGACTCAAATGGCTTTGAACAAAAAAAACATGGGAATTTGTAGATGGATAAAAGTTTTGGATTTGCTTGATACAGTCAAAATAGATTTGCTGAAGAAGAAAGTGAAAAGTCAAGTTTAAATGGTGGGTAAATAGATTTAATCTATTATTATGTGGGTAAAATGACCAAAATACCCTTATATGGGGTCCACTTGGTCAGATTTAACCATGAAAAATAACTCAGTTAGGGCTAAAGGACATAACACGCAAGGGTTTGCAAACATTAAGTATGTTTTCTGAGCTTATTAAAGATAAAGGACATACTTTGTAATAAATGACATACATAAAGGACGAACTTTGTAATTTACTCGTTTAAATATGATGGGGGAAAATGACATGTGATTAGCACGTGCATCTTTGTTTGGATCTTTCTGTTTTACCCCTCCTGGTAGTTCTAAGGCCCCTATTATTTACAAAAATGTCACCGCATCAATCTCAGCCACAAACCACTAAGATCTTGTGGCTAAGAATCGTTCTCAGCGTTCTCACACTTTGAGGCGTTCTCTCCTGATCCTGTTCCTATATATATATATATATATATATATATATATGAGAAGGATCCGTTAGGAACCACCCTTTATTACGAGAACCGCGAGAATCAATGTGAACACAACAAAAAATTCCTAAAATTAGCTAAAAAACACACAAATTTTTTTTTTACCGAAAAATTGCTAATTTT
>JARYGA010014076.1:0-40673 GCA_030545235.1 Helianthus tuberosus | reverse complement strand
TTTTAGTCCTTGTAGTTTGAGTCATTTTGCCGGTTTAGTTTAAAGGTTTTATTTTTCGTCTGTGAATCCAAAAATGTTTCATTGTTGTCATTTTAGTCCACTAGGTTAACTTCATCCATTTTTTCTGTTAACAAGAAGGGCAATTCGGTCATATTATCACTTTGTAAAATGATTTTCTGTTTGAATATTGTTATAGATAGGGATGGGATTGGTACAGTACCCGTACCTATACCCGTACCAGTACCGAAAATACCGGTACCGAATTTGAACAAAACTGGGTATCAAATACCGTACCAAATATATAGGTACGGTACGGGTATTTTCGGTACAGTACCCGCTTGGTACCATTTTGTTTTTATTTACTTTTTGAGCACTTGTACGAGTACTAAATAGGTAAAATTGCCATGAGTACCAATATAGTACGAGTACCAAATAGGTAAAATTGGTACGAGTACCAATACGATACGGGTACCATATAGGTAAAATCAATACGAGTACACTATAAATACCATAATATGAAATAAAACATAATACAAAAAAAACTTTTAAAGGTATACATAGAATTCGGTACCAGTACCCGTTTTTACCCGTACCCGTACCAATACCGAAAGTACCGAATACCAAAATCAATAAAACTGGGTACCGATACATGTACCAAATACCTATAATCGGTACGGGTACAGGTACAGGTACGGGTACGGTACGAGTACGAGTACGGGTATTTGGGAAAAAAAGCCCATCCCTAGTTATAGATATTAAATTTTAATATGTTCTTGTGACATGTTGAAAGAAGTGAACATCTTCATGGATCTCATCAGGGCCGGTCCTGAGAATTCGTGTACCTGTTTGAGCTCGAAAAAATGTGCCCTTAGCCTTAACGAAATTGGATATTTGGCACACTAAAGGTCTAAATCTAATGCCAAAGAGGTTAATAACTAATCTAAACCATATGAATAGCTTTGTGAGAGGGTCTATGTTGTTGTTTGTATGGTTGTACCCTATTAAAAAATATTTTACATATATATATCGGATTTTTTTCATAAAAAAATGTACCCTCGAATTATCAGGCCCTGGCCGATGATCCTCCCTGTCCACCTCCAGGGCCGGCCATGGATCTCATTACCTGGTTGAATTAAATGTGTGAAAATATAAATGAGTGTCCATTCCATTCCTAATTCTCATTCTCAACAAATTAAATGATAAGAGTAAATCGTCAAAATAGTCCCTGAGGTTTATGTCTGTTTCCAAGTTTCATTCAAAATGACTTTTTTTTTTTGTGCTAAACAACCCTTCACCTTTAGTATTTTTTGTCATTTTCATCCAAACCACTAACTTAGTTACTTTTTTATATTAAGTTGAAGGACATTTGAATGAATCTGACAAATATAAAACCTCAGGGACGATTTTGGCATATATAAAACAATATATACATGCAGTTTTTATATAAAAAAAAATTAATAGTTTTGTCACATAATTTTTATAAATTTTCATCCAAACCACCAACTCAGTTTATTTTTTCTGTTAAGGTGAATGATATTTTAAATTTTATAAATTGAGACAGAAATTAATGTCCAGTTTTTTTATATGGATCGGTTTTATAAAGAGAAAACGATATATAAAATAAATATCAATGGTGTGCAGCACATAACAATCGATTACAATTTTTAGTATTTAATCAAGTGTAGAGATAGAAAAAAATTGTAAAACGTTACATATTTTTAAATGTGTTGAACACTTAAGAAATATGTTGGCAGAAAAAAAATATTTATCTAATTTAGATTATGAGGGTAACTAACTAATATTGATTCCGAGTGGTTTGAGTAAAAAAACTTTTGGTTCATGGTATTATACTTACTATTTGGTGGGTAATTTTAAGGTTTGATAATGATAAGTTGTTTGATAAAGGGAGATGGGGGCAGTGGCTTCTGTTTTTTGTTAGGAGATAATTTAAAAAAATATAAGATGAATTACAAATTTGGTATATATGATAAGATTTATTTATTTAACATTTTTCTATAATATCACAAACATTTTAGTTTTATAAAATTTAGTTTTATTTGACTTTTTTCTATTTGGTCACTCGTCATGAATAAGTTGCACCTCCATATCTTGTTTTTTATTCACCGACCTCGAGCCCCACTTTTGTAAACAAAGCTTTGTTGAAAGCATCTAGAAATGTGACACGTACGGTGTATTTTTTTTAAGGGTGACTTTTTATGTACAGGACCTAGTGGTCACCGGGTTCTTGTCAAAGACAATCCCTCGTCAGCCCCGCCTACGGACGCGATGTTCTATCAGGCCCCGGCCGCCGCGCAAACTGACCTTCGCCCGGAAACCATACTGCCCCCATACGAGAACCTCGCTGGGGTAAAAGCTGGGTAAAACCGGGTTGCCCTCCAGATTGAACCCAGCCTCGGTAGGAAACGCTCCATCATTGGGACGTCACACACCTTTTGCTTCTGCCGGGAGTCGAACCGGCGTCTCCAAGGAGAACACCAGCCCAACTGACCAACTGAGCTAGTGTGGGGGATATGACACGTTCGGTCTATAAAATGAATGGAGGTTACCTTTTATGGTTAGGCGGGTGTAAAATGATAAAAAAATTTCTATAATATTAAAGATGGAAAATATAAAACTTTATCTGGTGCAAACTTTGTTGGAATCAGACACTATGTATAAAAATAGTTTTTTTTAACGACAAATTTGAATCATGACAGACCACTAGAGTATCATCGTGTCATCAGCGAAACCATCTGATTATATCTATCTCTACAAGGCTATAATGTATATACACCAATTCAGGAGGAAACCCAATAAATCTGAGAAAACTCTCCTTATAGGAATCGAATTCAGGACCTAATGGTTCTTAAAGCTTATCTCATACCTAAGATGTCAATTGTCTATAATGCCATGGTTGTATGAAAGCAATTATATTGCTTTTCTCTATAATGGTTATTAATTATTTGTGTAATTTTAGTTTTCCAGACTAATGGTAAGTTACATATCGTCTATACTATATGTGAATTTCTGACATGACCTGAAAACACGACATGAAACTAACACAAAATTCACGGGTTTATGTTTAGTCTAAACGAGTTCGAGTGAGTTTCCGGTTGAACCCGCAAACCCGTTTAGGTTAACGGGTCGGGTTTGGGTCAATCCGATCAGGTTGACGGGTTGACCCGTTTAACACATTTATATTATACTATATTTTTTTTACAATATATTTCTGTCATAAATTAAATGGATGCATTTTTTTTTGCCATAATTATAACTTAAAAAGAGAAATTAACAAAAATAATTATAATTTAAATATAATTGTGTTATATGCATTTGGTGTTTTTAAAGTAAATTTTAATTTTAATATATTAATTTCAGGAAAAAAATTAAAAAAATCGGGTTGAACGGGTGGGTCTTGTTGGGTCAACCCACAAAACTTCGGATTGTGTTCGGGTTCATATGTATGATACGATTTTTTGGTTCATGTCAGATTCAGGATGGTGTAAAATATTCGGGTTCGGTCGGATTGAACCCGCCAACCCGTTTAACACCCTTACTTTGTACCAAGCAAGTCTTGTTGTTTTTAGGGTCATTCGAAGCAAGACTCTGCGGTTCCTGTAGCATCTTGACTCCATCTTGACTGGGGTGTGGTCTTTACAAGTACTCTTAACTCTTGTCATTTTCCAAGAAAATATATGGAAATGTTCTTGCATGATCGATGTTACAACCTTTTTAATATTCAAAATTTAAACCATCCATTTAACTGCTATTTATATATATTTTAAATTTCTTTATCCATTTAACTGCTATTTATATATTTAATTTCTTTATACAACTTAAACCAATTAATTAACTACTCAACAAATTGTATATTTCATCAGCTGATTTGTAACCATTAACTGTTTATACACAACAGGAAAAGTTACAACCTCAGGTTGATCAAATATGCAACTTACAAGCTTATGCAAGTTAGCAAGTAACAAGTTCTAAATTATATAGGAGAATACCATTTTTATAGTAATAAAACAAAATACAATACGGATAAAAATAAGTATAACAGAACTAGTCTAAATACGAGTTACAACTTAATGAATAAAACATAAGATTAAGTAGAATACAAATGGCTAAGGCCTATACAATTCATTAAAACACGAATACTCTAAAACGCATCTTGTCTTCTAGTTCTAACAACCAGAGCAACTAATTATATTATCGAGTATGAACTAATGAAGGGGTATGGTCTCAAATCCTGCGTCGATCAAATGAGTTAGCCTCATGTCGGGCTCGAGACCATACTCAAAGCAAAGCCTAGGCTTCCTCGATCTTGCGCTGGCTACAAGGGTGTCCCCCCAGCCGCGCGCGAGGTCTGGACCAAGACAGAACCATTTCTAACACTCAGTTCCTTTGACAAAAGACCTAGCTTCTTTGAGCTTGCGCCGGCTACACGGGCTTGCCCCGGGCCGCGCGCAAAGTAACATCGGACAAGTATAAAAGGTGCAGGTGGCAGAGCAGTGAGCCAATAGGCGTTCAACAGGCTGTATCTGATCATGCTGCACGATGAACAATCGTGCAGGGGACAAGAAGTATACAAGGACACATACGTGGCACCAATCAGCGTGCGCCGACCACTGCTCCATGATCTCCACTCAACTGCTGATGACAGACCAGACAACAAGGACAAAAGTCAGGTCACGTGGATCCATTCAACGTGCGCCAACCACCCTCTCGTCTGAAATCACTAACGGTCGTGACAGAGGGGACAAAATGAATATTCCTTGTTGTCGACCTCAGGCCCATCAGCCCATCTCCTTCACAGAGCACCTCGGCTATAAATAGAGAACTTCACTTCCAGGTTTAGGATCACACCCTTGCTCTCTCACTTAATACACACACTTTCTTCCTCAAAACAAGTTTTTATTCTCACGTCGGAGGGTGGTTACAAGGAGAACCCCTCTGTTCCCCTCCTTGTAACGAGCATCATGGTGTGTTGATTGTTTTGCAGGATTGACGAAGCTGTTCGTTGAGTTCAAAAGAAGATTAACCTTGGACGAGACACAAACCACAAGATAATATCCGGATTAGTTTGGTGTTTCTTCATTGGCGCCCACCGGTTTTTCTAATCAGATTTTCATCTTTTTTTCTGAGTTGTTACTCCTGTTCAATGTCAGATCAGGGTATTTCATTTCCACCTTTTGGCTCACACTCATAAACGGGTATGGCAACGGACAACGCGCACATCCAAAACCAGCCCACTGACGAGTACGCCGAGGGCGGATGCACTAATGTCGGAGCCATACGTGCAAGTGGTACTTGTACCACCCAAACTGTGACCCCGACAAATCAAGGTGTTGGTCCTTCAGCACCTGTGTCATCCGTATTACCAGAGGGAAGACTCCCGCATCTTGGTTCGCAAAAAGTCAACCGACGATGAACGATATTTACGCCCAACTGTGCGCGCAACAAGGGCTAGTCCAAGCACAAACGCACCAAACTCCGTTTGTGGCTCCAATGCCCAGAAAGTTGAACTATGAAACGCTGCATCAAGAACGCGCGCATAGAAAACAATACAACAGGTTTCCATCGCCGCGAAGGCAAAGTGCTCACACCACGCGTGATACATGCGACAAATGAAGGAGCTACTACGATACCCATACTCAGTCAAATCGAAGAACTCTGTTAAGTAGCCGGCTCGGGCTAGGCAACATTAATGAGGAATGGGATACAAACACAGGCGAGATGTCACACCCCAACCGATGGCGGAATCATCGGGGCGCGGCACTAGGCGAATCAGATTGCTCAAGAGAATCCATAACAACTAATTTAACGACAATATTTAACAAGTTCATTATCCCATACTAATAAACAAATATTTCACATAAAGTTGTACAGATTTCATGTCTCTCGAACAACACAAATCCGACAACCCAGATTTTTAGGTGAGTTTCTAAAGTAGCCTATCTTGATTGAGATAACCTACGTTTAACCTGCAACATACGTTAAAATAATGTCAATACAAAAATGTATTGGCAAGTATACAAGTTTAATATAGCATAAAGTAGATAAAAGCGCTGCGAATTTCCACATACATAAACATGATACACAACATATACGCTACAAGACAAAAACTACCAGCTAAGTCCCGAGATGACTGCGATGTGCGTTTGCGAGTGCGAGTTTGTCTTAACTAGACCCCGTCGGGCGTGAGTTGAACTATAGTACTATTCTAGTTAAGTTGGAAAGTCACGAGTAAAAGTCCTAGCACATATGTATCAAGCATCATGTGTAAATATGTACGTCAGTCATTCACATGTGATAATAGTTTAGATTGTGTACTGTGTTTTGATAAGTGTGTTTTTGATATAAACGTATGTTACACCCCAAAAGTGTGTTTAAAGAGTTAAAAAGGGGGTCAAGTATACTCACAGTGCGTGTCCAACAAATAAACACGATCTGGTTGGATGGTTGAGAGCGCCGGATCAGCCGTGTACGGGAACAGATGCATAAGTATTCCTCAGGGCTGAATGGTCGGAATCAGCGTGTCGAATGGGGTAAGAGTGGGTTAAGTATTGTAGAAGTGCATCTGAACGGAAGGTCATCCAGACGGATGATCATCTGAGTGGATGGTCATCCGGTCGGATGGTCATCCTGACGGATGGTCATCCTGTCAGATGATAGCTATTTGAGTGAGTTGCAGACTGTAGTTTGAAGTTTTTGTAAAAATTTTCAAGTAAACATTTTCGCGTTAACGGAGACGGCATGTCAAACAACGGAAATCCACACCGAGTCTAGCCCAGTCGATCGGATGGGAACCACCCCATTCGGTCAGACCTACTGAGCTTGATGGGACTTCATGTTCAACCCGTTTGTCGATCACCTCTCCGGTGGAAATCCGTTTTCGAGCGGACCCTAGACTATAGAGTGAGTCTTAGGTCAGGTTGAGTCCAGATTCCATCGATTTTGAGTAGAAGAGTGTAAAAGAGTTGAAAGAAAGTTTGAATCAGTTGAAATGTTTTTGTTTAAGATTCGTGTTAAAATGTGTAGAAATCGTTTAGATCTGAGCTAAACTTGATGAGATGACGTCACCAAGTGAACACCATCTTCAAGCAACCCAAATCAGGTGATTTCGTGATGAAAATCAGTGTTTTTGATGGAGAAGATGATGGAGATGTGTGTAGTGAAGATGGAAGTACAAGATTTAAGGAGAATTGCTTATGAAATAGCCTTGAATCGAGTGAAATAGTGCTTGAGAACGAGCTGGGAATGAGTTGGTCGGATAGGGCTGTCACATCAGTGAACAGTGACATGTGGGAGGTATTTATAGTGTGAGAGAGAAGTAAGGCGGTGCTGGTGAGGTGTCAGATGTCCAGTCGATCGGATGGACATCCGGACGGATGGTCATCCTGTCGGATGGTCATCCCGACGGATGGTCATCCCGACGGATGGTCATCCCGACGGATGGGCCCCATCCTGACGGATGAGTTATTTTCCCAACTTTCTATTCGTTTGATGTGTTTTGTTGCGTTAATTTCTGTAAGTACATTAAGCGATTTAGCGAGATAAGTGGTATCGTGTTACGTTGTATTTCAGTGCGATAGGCGAATTGCGCGTGCTCGCGAGTGCGCGTTTCAACAAGTTTTAAATACCCAGATGTTTTTATATACATACTAGTAATATAATATACTTTAATAGGTCATAGCATAAGTAACTGCGTTTCGAGTTTGCGTTGCGTTGAGCGATATCGGATAGCGTAATAGTGTATGCGTTAGCGTTACAAGCGTATGCGTTGTGATATAGCGTGTGCGAAAATATGCGAAATAGCGTTGTAAGCATTATAGTTTACATTATGATCCGAATCTCGGGTGCTAGGCGTAACGAGAGTGAAAAGCGGGTTGTTACAGTCTCCCCTGCTTTAGGAAATTTCGTCCCGAAATTAATCCAAAAGGCAGACTGTGAGAATTGACCCGTATAAGTAGCGACACAAGTATTAAGATTAGCTGAGGATGAATGAGTGATCGATGGAGGATTGACAAGAGAGAGCGTCTCAGCACGGGAAAATTGATTGCGATAGCGAAAAGCGACTTGTTTGACTAAAAGGTAGTATTCCACGAGTTAGCGTTCCAAAAATGTTTTGAGTCTTCGAAGAGTTTTGTTAAGTCATTGCAAAAGAGTTTAATGAAAATTTTGAAAATTTTCTTATAACGTGGTGTTGAGCTGAGTCGATGTTACACCAACGTCGTAAGAAGGGTTTTGTTTAGACATTAAAAAGATTTGGAAGGAAAACTTGGTTTAAGAAACCTCTCTTATGACATGGTGTTAAGCTGAGTTTGATGTTAAACTAATGTCGTAAGAAGGGTTTTGTTTAAATATTGCAAAAGGTTTAAAGAAAACTGGACTTATGAAAACTTCCCTTGGGAGTGGAGTTAAGCTGAGTCGATGTTACCTCTTCGTTGTGAGAAAATTTCATTCGTCCAACGGTTTTAATAAAAAAATTTAGAAAAAATCCCATTTATTTTCAAAATTATTAGTACAAATAAGTTTTAACAGTATCAAAAAGTAGTTAGCTCAAGCTTAAACCATCCCTTGGCACACCACCTCTCTCACACTTCACCCACCACCCACCACCACCATAACACTATCATCCACCACCATCATCCATTGTCCATCATAGAGTGTGTGAGTCGTCTCGGGATCCAAGATTGATCGTAAGAGTTCTTGACAATCAAGGCCATGTTTGCCTAAGTCTCTTACATCACTTGGTGAAGACAAAGTGTCTAGTGTAATACTTTTTATTTTTAATCTTTTCGTACTTTTTACTTGGTTATGTATCAATGACTTTATTAACTAGTTTCTTATGTTGAAGGTGATTTTTCCTTATCGTTTTTCCGTGGTGTCTTGGCATTATTTTACTGTCTATATAAAATAAAAGATTTTCACCATTCATATCTCCACGGTCTATATGGAGGTATGTTGGCTACCTGGTCGGGGGTTAAGGGAACGGTTTGGTAAAAGTCTTGCCTTGTTCAGTGTATAGATCCTGCAAGGACCTGGGTCAAATTTAGTAGGATCTCCTTCAATACTTAACGGTATTGGATGGCGGGGGTCCAAACTCTTTGATCCCCTCATATGTAAGCTACTATTAATACTTTAACCCGGCTACTTAGGACTGTATCCCTGCTGACTCAGACTACTTAGCCGAGGGTAACGTCACCTTCAAAAGAGGGGCCTACCATAATATGCATTAATAACTTAATTAATTATCTTTCAATAATACGACCCCTTAGGATTGTATCCTTGCTGACTCAAACTACTGGGTTGAGGGTAACGTCGCCTTCAAAAGAGGTGCCTACTACAATAACTAAGATAATCTCTTAAAAAGTGCAAAAGTGCGGAAATAATCAAAGGTTACACTAAACACGAGTCGGAGCCAAGTGATTCATCTTGTCTATCTGTTTTATTTTTATTTTTATTTTTCCGCATTTTAGTTAGTTTTTATTTTTCTTGGTTTTAAAACTTTTTCTAAACTTTTTGATTTGATTAGACGTTGAGGATAAACCGGTACTAAAAGCTCTTGTGTCCTTGGACGACCTCGGTATCTTACCAACACTATACTACGCTCACGATGGGTGCACTTGCCCATATGTGTGTTTAGTGTTAGTAAATATCGTGTTTTATAAATTTAAAACTTGGCTAAAGAAAGTGTAAAAGGGCTTAAAATAAACATTAAAACCATAACACACTTCACGCACATCAAGTTTTTGGCGCAGTTGCCGGGGACACAAGGATTTTAAGAAAGTTAGGAATCAACGGCCTAATCAATTTTTTTTCTTATTTTTCTATTTTTTAGGATTTTTCTTAGTTTTTTCAGCTTCTGCAGAGCTCAGCACAGGTCGTGCCTGGTCGGACACGGGCCGTGCCCAGCATTGTTACTGGCAGTTTTTATTTTCCGAGTTACAGAGAGCTGAGCACGGGGCCGTGTCGGTGCAACACGGGGCCGTGTCCAACTCCCCAGTAGCAGGGATCCGGAAAACAATCACTGTATCTCCGACCACGGGCCGTGTTCACTGAACACGGGGCCGTGGTGAACCTTCTGACCAACGTTCTTTTCTGTTTTTATTGCAGGACTTGGAACCCAGACGCCACATTTGAATTTCCTACGTAGTGCATGAGCTCCAGTTCTAGTAGAGACATAAAAGAACCTCTAGAAGAACACAAACGCTTTCTCAGAACAAGACTAAAAGCTAAAAACCAAGTGAAAGTTTCGGGGGACCCACCTCCAATGGCTGACCAACGTACCCTCATGGATTACTTACGGCCCACTGTAGGTAATCTCGGCGCCGCTATCAATGCACCAAATGTCGAAGTCAATAACTTCGAACTTCGACCGCATTTGATACAAATGCTTCAAAACTCCGCAACCTTTCATGGGCTTGCGGACGAGGATCCCCATCTACATATTACTAATTTATTAGAAATATGTGATACCTTTCGGATCAATGGAGCATCAAACGACGCCATCCGCCTTCGAATGTTTCCATTTTCACTAAAAGACCGAGCTAAGGCTTGGCTTAACACCCTCCCAGTTGGCTCGGTAAACACCTGGATGTTTTTATAATTTTGAACCCACTTTCTAACACAGTCTCCCCCTATCAGTAACAACTCCTCCCAGAATAACAGTTGTACATTAAGAATTTTAACAGAAAAAGACACTATTTTTGTATTTTTGTATTTTCTGAAAACAAATAAATAACAAAAAGCAATAAACACTCTATTTTTGTGAGAATCACCGGTAAGAAGATCATATCAGCACAATCAAACTGTTTTCACACTATTAGATAATTCTTTATTTAATTTTTCGTGAAAAGCAGTCCAAGACGATTACCAGTATGTTTGTCCACTTAAACAAAATGCATGAACATTTCAAGTATCATTACTGTATGATACGTTATGGTAATATTATTCTGATATACTAGTGTGTCCTACTTCAGGATGTACCCCCGCGATCAAGGTATGCATAAAGAGTCATCGTAGTAGGTGAGTATACTGAATTCATCCGTTTTGTTTTTCAACGTTTAGATAATTGGTGATCAGGTCAGTACCTCCGTACAACAAAGAGACCAAAATATCTAACGAGGGCTAAGACAAATACCATTTTTGGTACGATTTATGCATTTTGCACATTTTGAATGACTCTCTAGGAGAGCTTCTTCATTTTCAGGGTTTTGGCATTTTAGCTCTTTTAAGATATCCTGGTTGTGCCTAGGTCAGCATGTATCTGGATGCAGCAGAAGGACAACCTTGATATCCCCAGATGAAATAACAGTATAAAGACCCAAAACCTCATATTTTGGCAATCTATCAACGCAAGATTTAAGGTCATTAAACCATACACCACTGATGTGTTCCCCACTCATACTCAGTGCATTTAGGTTTTTATCACATTGGTAAGTAGATTATTTCATGCTTTTGCCTACTGGTACATCATATGATGAAGCTGCTATCACAATTAAGCAATTTAATTCAGTTTGAGTGTGACAGTCTAACTTGCTGATGTACTATCATTTCTTCTTTTTTACACCATGAAATCTCATTTTGATTTTCTATTTTTTATGTTTTTGATTTTTCAATGTTTTTGTATTTTTGATTTTTAAGAAAGCAGTAAACTATTTACAAAAATTCTTATGAAAAACCAGTTATTCAGGATTCCTCATCCCGTTGAGTTCGACTAAATGTTCAAAGCAAGCTCTATCAAAAGCTTTTGTGTAAAGATCAGCAAGGTTATCTAGTGTGTCGACTCTATGAAGTTCAATTAGTTTCTTTTCAGCACAAACCCGTATAAAATGATGACGTATGTCAATATGTTTAGTTCTAATGTGCTTTACGAGATTGTTTGTGATTGATATAGTGGCATTATTATCTATCATAATAGAAGTACGAGTGAAATCCAAACCGTAATCGCGCATCTGCTGTTGAATCCAGAGAACCTGAGAGCAGCAGCTTCCCGCAGCAATATATTCAGCTTCACACGTAGAGGTAGATACACAAGATTGCTTCTTGCATTGCCAAGACACAATCCTGCCTCCTAAGAATTGACAACCACCTGATGTAGACTTTCTCGAAGACTTGCATCCTCCAAAGTTTGAATCAGTGTAAGCAACAAACCTCAGATCACTATCAGCTGGATACCATAACCCAAGTTTATGTTTCTCCTTCAAGTAGCGAAGAATACGCTTCACTGCTTTCATGTGTGATTCCTTTGGATTAGCCTGATATCTGGCACACAGACATACGACAAACATGATATCGGGTCTTGAAGCAGTCAAGTACATTAGAGAACCAATCATCGCCTTGTATTGAGTTGGATCAACATCTTCAGTACTTTCATGATCTGGGCCAAGATTGTGATTTTCGCAAATGGGTGTGTTGAAAGTAGAGCAATCATTCATTTTGAACCGATTCAAAATGTCATACACATACTTCATTTGATGAATAAACATCCCATCCTCCTTCTGATCAACTTGTAATCCCAGAAAGTAAGACAACTCACCCATAGCACTCATTTCAAACTTGCTCTTCATCACCTGCTCAAACTATTTACACATGTGTTCATTCGATGACCCAAAGATGATGTCATCCACGTACACCTGTACCAGCATAAAATCTTCCTTCTTTCTCTTAATGAACAGTGTACTGTCAATCTGACCTCTTTCAAAACCATTCTTGATCAGATGTGTAGACAGTGTCTCGTACCACGCCCTGGGATCTTGATGTAATCCATACAAAGCCTTATCAAGTTTGTAAACTCGATCTGGATAGTCTAGATCAATGAACCCATCTGGTTGTGAGACATACACCACTTCTTGGACTTTCCAATAAAGAAATGCACTCTTCACGTCTAGTTGATAAACTTTGAAGCCCTTGAATGAAGCGAAAGCCAGAAACAAACGAATTGCCTCCAACCTTTTCACTGGTGCAAACACTTCATTGTAATCGATTCCTTCTTGCTGATTGAAACCTTTGACAACCAATCGAGCCTTGTTGCGCGTTACAATTCCTCTATCATCCTTCTTGCACCTAAACACCCATTTAGTGCCAATCTCATTTTCACCTTTAGGAAGGTCCACTAACTCCCAAACCTTCAACTTCGCAAACTGGGCCAATTCCTCTTGCAAAGCTTCGACCCATGAATTTTCTTTTAGAGCCATATGAATGTTCTTCGGCTCCTCTTGGGAAATAAAGCAACTATACAAGCACTCGTTCACAATCCCAGTCTTCTCAATAGAAATAAATAAACCATAATTCGCTGCTATGCTTCTTCTCGTCTGAACACCTGCAGTAGGATCTCCAAGTATTATGTCAACTGGATGATCTTTATTTGCTCGTGTAGTAGCAACTGCATCAACTTCTAGATTGTCACCCATGTTTGATCCAACCTCCCCTTGAATATTCTGATTCACAAACGGATTAATGAAATCCTCCCCCTGAATGGGTTCAGAGTCACTATCGCTTGAATCAGGATCAGCAGCACCTTGGGAAGTTTCCGGAGCATCTGTCATATCAACATTCGATCTAGGCATGAACTCGCCTTCATCGTCTTCGCTTATCACTGTTTGAATCAATTGAGAATCATCTGCATTAGAAAACTTAGGAATATTAAATGATTTAAAAACACTTTCATAATCATATAATATAGCAGGACCACTCGTTGATTATTGAGGTTTGTATGTAGTAATTTCAACATTGTAAACAACCTCAATTTTACTAGGTTTTAGATTGAAAACCCTTTTATTCGGTGTACCAGGCATGTAACCTAGAAAGTAGCCTTCGTCAGCCACCTCACTGAATTTTTGTTTATCTTTATTTCGCACAATGGTGCATGGTAATCCAAATGGTTCAAAGCTTGTTAAGTTTGGTTTCTCGTTAAACATAAGTTCATGACAAGTTTTGTTGAAATGTTTAACGGTTAAAACTTTGTTTAGAACGTAGCAAGCTGTATTCACAGCTTCTCCCCAGAAAAGAACTGGTAGCTTTGAATCTGAAAGCATAGTACTAGCGGCTTCAATCAACGTCCTATTTTTCCTCTCAGCGACTCCATTCTGTTGAGGCGTATAAGGAGCAAAATATTGATGTTCAATTCCCTTTCAAAGACAATAGAGATCCTGAATTCGATTCTTGAACTCCGTGCCATTATCACTCCTTATCCTCTTGATCTTTGCTTCATGGACGTTTTCCAATTTTGTAAAAAGATCTATCAGCATCTCTGCTGTCTCATCTTTTGTACCTAAAAAGAAAACCCATGAATAACGTGAGTAATCATCAGTGACAACAAGACAGTAGTACTTTCCACCTATGCTCCTCACGTTCACTGGACCGAATAAATCCATGTGAAGTAATTCATAAGGGGCATCTATGGAATTTACTGTTTTAGACTTATGAGGTTTCTTGTGTTGTTTTCCCTTTTGACATGGAAGACATTAATCTTCCACATGAAACCTCTGCATCAGAACCCCTTTCACTAGCTCATTTTTAATGATGTAATTCATTTTGCGGTAGTGAATATGGGCCATGCGTCTGTGCCACAACATAGATTCAACTTCAGATGCTTTTGATAGCAAACACGCCACCGCAGCAGTTAGATCCTTGGCACCCATGTCCATGACATAAGTATCATTTTTCCTTGGTGCACGCATTACTATCCAATCGTCCGGTATTACCAAACCTGGTTTCAACACCAATGCTTCAGACTTGGTAAAATGGACCGAGTGACCCTTGTCGCAGACTTGTGACACGCTCATCAGATTGTGTTTCAGCTGCTCAACATAGTTCACTTTGTCCAAAGTGATCTTCCCATTTGTCACTTTTCCTCGTCCAGTAATCCTACCACCTTTAGCACCAGCAAAATTCACATGTCCACCATCATATTCTTCAAATTCAGAAAACAACCTCGCATCCCCCGTCATGTGCCTAGAGTAGCCACTATCAACATACCATAAGTTGATAATCCTCATTAGCAGCTCCTGCACACACCAACCACAAAATTAGTTAGATTGGGGGACCCAAGCCTTAATGGTCTTGGGTCGTCCAGATTCACCAACTACAAGAACATCCATCCAATATCCATCACTCCTAACTGGAGTCTTGGATCTTGGACCTGTTGATGGAAAAGGGGGTTTGATTTCCATAAGGTCTCTGGTCCTGTGGGTTCCTATATGTGTTTGGACTATTTAACCTTTGAAACCTTGAGTTATGATTCCAAGAAGCTTGATTGTTGTAGTTTCTAAAGCCATTGTTATAAAAAGTTCGACCACCATTATTTTGGTATCGATTTTGATATTGACCTTGACTTCTGAAATTATTTGAATTATGATTGTTCATTCTTGGTGAACT
The DNA here is from genome assembly GCA_030545235.1 of Helianthus tuberosus. NCBI lineage: Eukaryota > Viridiplantae > Streptophyta > Magnoliopsida > Asterales > Asteraceae > Helianthus > Helianthus tuberosus. The sequence continues at coordinate 25,289 of JARYGA010014076.1, read as the reverse complement.
ACTTCTAGGTCTCTCATATCTGCCTGATGTAGATTCAGGCTGAAATTTTGGTTGATTTCTTTGAAAACGAGGAACTTGTGGAGTTCCTTTTTCAGCCTTTTCTACACCAACAGCAACACCCCATTGTTGCTTAGGAGCAGACTTCTTTGGAGAGTTAGACTCTCTCTCCTTTTTATCACCACTCTTCTCTGGTGACTTCCCTCTTTGTTTCTCATTAACTTGTGCTTCAGTCTTTTTGTTAGGACAGCATCTTGCTACATGTCCCTTGGTGTGACACTTGAAGCACGATCTCTTTTTCAAAGACTTCTCATCTGGAGCCTTTGAACTAGATCCTTGATTTGATGTTGATGCCTTAGAAGGATTTTGTTCAGTTTGCTTAGATTCAGACTTTTCTATGTTTTTATTTTTAGCAAACTCTACATTTGATGCATTTTCAATAACAGCAGTTTCGTTTTTCATGTCACTTCCTTGAACAAAATTGACCTTTTTAACAAAAGTTTGATTTTTGTGTTAAAGAGGTGAGTTTTTCTTTTTCAAAACTGGTTTCCTGTAATTATCCTTCTTTACACCAGCATCATCATTTTCAGACACATCACCTTGACTTGAGGTGGAACTACTTGGTGATGTTGACACAAAGTTTGTGAGCTCATTTTCATCAGGCAAGAAAGAATAGTCATGACTAACAGTCGGTGGAACTTCATTGAAACCATGGAATTCCACACTAGTTTTGTCATTACTTTTCTTCAAGCTACCCATCATATGTTTCATTACAAAAGTAGAATCCCTGAATTGACCTAATTTCTTTTCAAGTTCAACAATTTTGAGTTGTGCATCTGACAACTCTTTGCATTTTTCAGAAATCTCTTTTGTTTTCTCACCCATCATGTCATGAGCTAAGTCTATGACCTGAAGTTTTTCATTTAGTTTGCAGGTTAAGACTTCAATTTCACCTTCATAACCCTTTATTTTCTTTAAATATGACGAATCGTTTCTTTTAGCAAAAAAGTTTGATTCTTTAATGTTAGACATCTCGTTAACCAGACTTTAGTTTTGTGTTGACAACCTGTCAACCTCACCCTGTAATTCACGACATTTTAAACAAACAAAAGTAGCAGAGTTACTTACCTCTCCTGTTGATTTATCTGAGTTGGCCATGAGAGCAGCAAGTTGAGCTTCCATTCTTTTGTATTTTTCATCTTTCTCCTCAGCTTCCCTATCATGGTCAGACTTTGGCTTTTCCTCTTTAGCTTCAGTTGTCTGATCAACATTCTTTTTCTCAGCTTCACTTTCCTTCTCAACTTCAGCATCATCTACTGTAGCTTCACCATCATCAATTGGCACAATTTCTGCCATGAATGCCTGATTGACATTCTCATCATTTTCCAAGTGAGAACTCCAATCATATGAACCTTCTCTTGCTGTAGAGATCAAAGCTCTTGAGTTAGAGTTGTTTGATGCATTCCTATTGTTTGAACTCTGACTCGAAGTCTCTTACTTTTGTTTTTGACATTCCCTAGCGAAATGTCCATAACTTTGACAGTTGAAGCACCTCACTTTGGTCTTGTCAAAACCAACACTCTTCCCTACAAACTTTATTCCCGTTCGATTCATAAACCTCTTCACTCGTCTAGAAATCATGGCCATTTGCCATTGTAGATCCATCTCCTCTAAGTCATCAGGGTCAATCTGATCATAATCTTCATCTAAAGTAGCAGGATCAGATATCTTCCCCTGAATGTAGTTCTCATAATAAGCAACGAATGAAGCAAGTAGAGCAAGATGTTCTTCTGCAGATTTCACACTCATAGGCATCGATTTTGTACTACTACTCTGCTTAGAAGCTGATGTTCTCTTGGCTCCAGTTGATCCTCCTGAAGCAACTACAAAACACACATCACCATCATCATTTATAGTAACCTGCTCATTCTCACATGATAGAAACGCAGTAGCAGAGTCACTAGAAGTGTTGTGAGACGAAGAAGATGGAAGTCCATTGTAAACTCCTTGATCCTGAACCTGATTATAGCCTGTTTCCTTCTTCTTCATATGGAGCTCGTAAGCTCTCAACTTACCAACAACCTCTTCAAGCTCTTTTGTCTCATAATCTGGTTCCCATTTAATCATGAGGGTGTAGATATCCCACTTTGCAGGTAGAGCATCAAGCAACTTGTCATTGATCTCTATGTCAGTATAACTATCTATGTCATAGTTGTCCATCTCTGACATGAGATGATAGTATCTAGTGATGATATCTTCAAGTGACTCATTTTTCATACACTTGAAGACAGCAAATTGCTTCTTCAGTAGATCAACTTTGTTTTTCTCGACATCTGCATTTCCCTGATATCTCTTTTCTAGTGCATCCCACATTTCCTTAGAAGTAGTGTACCTCTTAAAGGTATGTTTGATGCCATCTGGTAAAGACATCTTGATAGCAGCTAAAGCTCTCTTTTCAGCCTCAAACATCTTCTTTTGTTCGGCGTCCATATCGACATAAGCAGTTACACGTTGTCTTCCCTCAAACTCATGAATTGGGTTCACATACCCATCTTCTATGCATATCCACATACGGGTATCCTGGTATTCAACAAAGGATTGAAACCTATCCTTCCATGTAAGGTAATTTTCTACCTTCATCATCTTTGGAGGTTTGTTTGTGGTGCTAACCTCATGTTCCATCCTTATCAACTCGTTCAGATTAGACATGTTTGACATTTTAACGTAACAGACTGGTAAAACCGTACAAATTTTTTCCGAAGCCTGTTTTTACCAAATTATACCGTCAGATTCGTCTCGAGATTACGTTTCCAGAGTCTTTTTTTTTGTCCTAAAAATCCAAGGAGTTCAACGGTGCAAACGGTTTCCTGAGATGAGTTACGGATAATTTTTTAAACGCGAAACAGTGAAATTTTTCTTACGTAAGCCAAGAAAAATTCCACCCCTTCCGAAATTGTCCGAAATGGCCCTAAATCCGAACTGGTTATTCGAAATGGTCAGAAATGGTCCGTAATAAACACTTTCTGGTCTGAAATGGAATAATCTGATCCAAAATGAGACTTAATGATCCGAAATGAACACCCCTTAATCCGAAATGATCCGTAATCCTTTTGATTTATCCGAAATGCAACTTAATCTGGTTCGAACTGCAACTATTTGATCCAAAATGCCGTATTCTTATCCGAAATGGATCCGAAAAGCAGTATTTCTTATCCGAAATGGATCCGAAAAGCAGTTTTCTATCCAAAATGATGCTGTTGATCCGAAATCCTTGATGTTTATCCGAAATCAGTAGCAGAACCCGAACACAGCCTCTAAAAACGTCCAAAACTTCGATTTTTCTACAGAAAACGATTCTGAACCAAGCCAATCAAGAGCCTAATGCTCTGATACCAATTGTAGGTCCCCTAATCCGTATGGATCATCACAGAATCGTCGATCCAACCTAGAGTGCGGAATCCCCTAGATCAGGTTTCACAGAAAACATGTAGAAACAGAAATCACAATAAACCTGATCTTTATTGATTATCTTCTAACGATTACCATAAATCAAGATCTGTAATTCGTCCAAGCCTTTGCTATTATGAATTCTCTCCAAGTGATTAGCTAATTAGATCATTAACCTAAACCCTAATGCTAAGCTTTGTTTATATAGGACAAGCTTTGCACATGGGCTAGGTCATGGGCTAGGCCCATTTCGCCTACCATTCCCCTTATGTGGGTTTGGTTTAGCCCAATCACTCTTAAACAACTAATACAAAGCTAAGCCCGCTAACCGTTTATCGTTTTACTAATTACAAGATATCCAAAGACCAAATCTAAGCTGTTGTCACAAATATGCACCAACGGTATCCACCACGTTTAACCATGCTTTTAATGTTATGGCACCATTAGAACTCACTACGATCTCCGTGCACTGACCAAAATAAGCCCGTGAGCACCCGTGATTAGTTTGTTCATTGCACGTTTATCGTACCTTATTCTAAGAGCGCATAGTTGGGTAATAAAACATCTTATATCGTGATATATTTTATATATATACATAGTGCTAGTAATAGACTCTGTGTGTGCACTTAGACTAAGTGCGAGTACGCATGAGAGAGAGAGCGAGAGAGAGGGAGAGAGAGAGAGGGAGCGAGTGTCGGCATTGCGTATCGTGGCGTATCGTGGCGAAATCGTATCGTTGACTACGTCGTTCTGCGCCTGGTTGGTGTTGATGTTGAAGACTCCTGCTTGGGCTGCGATTGCTGTTGGAGCTTCTGCTGCTGGTGCCACTGGTGCAGCGGCGGCTGGTGTAACACCTCGAAAATTCACGTCCTATAATGTGTTGACACGTGTCATAAAGTTTGAACGTGTGAAAGAATGTTATAAAAGGACTAAAGTTGACAAACATGGAAAGTATGTGTTTATACGGATTCTAAGTGTCAACTGTGAATAAATATAATGAACATTAACCCTACACAATGTTCATACCTTCAAACGAATGAATCATGGATCATACGAAGCTAAAAGTGAGAGATTACAAACTACAGGGGTTAATGTGTCAACATGTTAAAGATATACCTCTGAGTGACCTTTTGACAAACCCGAAGCTTTGTAAATGTAAATTATGCTCACTAGAATGCACGATTAAAATTTCATAAAGTGTCGTTATCGTATGAGAAAGTTGTGATCAAATTCGTGTGCGAGGGGTTAAAGCGTAAACATTGGAAATTAAGACTTATCGGGTAACCATAAAGTTACCCAAGGACTTAACAAAGTATGGTTATGTCTTAAGGCCCATAAAAGTCAAGTTAGAGGACTCGAAGTGCAAGAAAGCATGTTAAGATCAAGTGTAGAAGGATCAGGGATTAAAAGTGTCAAAAAGTGCATAAGTTTGCATTTTCGCGCATAACCTACGTTCTGAATACATCCGGACATCCAAAAATTTATGTAAGCATGACTACATTATATTTTAGTGTTCGCCTTAAGAAAAATCCACTCATCGCGTCATTTGGTTCGTTTTTCGCATTCGGGACCAGATTCGATGTATTAGCCGTTGTTTAATTCACAACCACACATTCTAAACTTGCTTAGTCAGCGGATAAGGATGGAATTTAAACACCTAAACACCATGACTTTGCAACACATGTATGGATGGAATTTAAACACCTAAACACCATAACTTTGCAACACATGTATGGATGGAATTTAAACACCTAAACACCATAACTTTGCAACACATGTATGGATGGAATTTAAACACCTAAACACCATAACTTTGCAACACATGTACGGATGGGATTAAGGCACGTTTTCCATGAAACGATCTTAACGGTTCGGGTATTCCTATAAATACCCCATACCTCCCATTGCTAAAATCACTAGAAACTTGATTTGAGAAACTCTAAGTTGAAACATTTGTTTCATACCTGAGATTTTTGAATCGAGTTTAGCATTCGGGGACCCTTCGTAAGTATTCTTTCGTTCTTTTCCTTATTTTATTGCTTTTCGAGTCAGAAAGTCAAACTTTGTTTGACTTTCAGCGTTGACCAGTAATGGTCAATGCGAAGTTCGTTTGAACTTCGCAACGTGAGTGTAATCACGTTGGTCATAGTCCCTTGGGACTATGCCCACTGATTACCACGTTGTCTAGGGTCGTAGGGTAGGCGATCTAATAAATCGCCTATACCTTCGAACCCGACCCAGTTTAGTCGATCATTAGGATCCGACCAAATACATTAGGTGACCATAGTATGTAGGGAATAACCTTCCGAGGTTATACCTTATGGTCACATCGTTTATGTAGTTGTATGACAGGTAGTATATATGCCTTAGGTAAATGACCAAAATACCCCTACGGGGCTTGAATTGAGATTAAACTCGTTTTGGGCATAATGGAAGGTATCCTACTGATACCACAACATATTTAAGGCATATTAACTTAGGAAACCTGTTCGTGATCCATTCGGTTACCCGTTACGCTTATTACGCGATCGGTTCGGTTTATGTAACAAGTTTACATAAATTAGCCGAAACGGGTCAAACCTTATCGGTTTTATCTCAAAATCCAGAATGTGTTGAGTTTACCCATATTATACAAGTCTCCAAACTTGTCGGGTCTAAATCACATTCTATTCCGGTCTTCGCTTAATCGTGCGTAAGAACCGTATATTCCCTTAAGACTAACCGGTCTAAGCTTAGGCTTAATTAAAGACCCGTTAGCATTCTAATTAATTATTTGTACCATCATTCCAGACTAGAGCTTTCCGGTAAATTGTACCTACGCTTACTTAAGTGACTACGGCTGAGTTATTAGATTCTTGCTATTTAAGACAGGAGCTAGCTCAGGTAAATACTCTTAACTTATTTTCCCTATACGGGCTTGGGATACGGTACTATAAAAGTACCGCTTGGTCGGGTCTGTAGACATTTAAATCGGATTGTGATTAATGTATTACATAACTCGTTTTATTCTGTATTATTTGATGTATGGCCCTTGGGGGTTAATGACCATGTCCCGGATATCCTTGGCATCATTTTACGAAATGGCCACGACCTAAGCACGGGGTGTAGGCATACACCTGACAGCTGCATTATGTAAAAACTGGTAATCCACTCCGAGGTATCATCCTTGTGGGCATTATACCGAAACTGGTAATCCACTTAGAGGATGATAGCCCGTGGGCATTATACCTGTGGCGTGTCAGTTAATCTAGTCCGGCCCTACAAACCGGCCCTAACGGACGACAAATAAGTAAAACTGTATACAAGATTATATACAAATAATTTTCCCAAGTATAAAAGGTTAATTTTGCCTCTGTGCATTTTAATCAAATTACAAAAGATATTTTGTGCCATGTGCATCCAAATCAATTTTCTTAAACTCTTTTCAAATGAGTCAGTTGAGTGTATTTACCAGTGAAAACTGACGTATTTTTCCAAAAAGGTTAAGTGACAGGTACTGTACGAAATTGGTTGGAAGCTCAGGGCGCTAATAAGGAATCTTGCAAGTCCTAGGCGTCTAAAGTCTGTTGAACAAATGATATGTTTTAAGATCCGCCTGTGGATCCTTTACTTTCCGTTGTAATACTGGATATTACTTTATATTCGGATTGTAATAATATTTATCTTTTGCTTCCGCTGTGCATTTATATATTGTGTTGTTTGACTATTATGTTGCCAACCACGTCACGATACTCCCCCACCGGGCCCACCGGTGACACGTGGAAAGTCGGGGTGTGACAGGTTGGTATCAGAGCCAACACTGAGTGAATTAAACACTAGTCTTTTGTGTTTAATCTCAGTTACACAATTGCACATTCTTGAGTCTAGACAAGAACATAGGAAAAATCCAAATTTGTTTCATTTTACCTTATTTGGTTCCTTTGTTATTTTTCTGATTAGCCCTTGCATGGGCAAGTCAATTGCTATAGAATTCCCGTTTAGGGCAACCATATACTTGTTAAATTTTAAAGGAACGATTATATTTAAAGTATCATTCCTATATTATAAGATCTACCATTATAATAAAATGGCAAAATTTAAAAAGGACAAAACCTAGCCATGTGTCACATTAAGACAGGGCCAAGATGGTAGTTCCATAATTAGATTCAGATCCTTGTTAACAATTCAATTTAGGATTGCTCTGCGTTAATTATTAAAAGAATCTTAAAGGAAAAACCTAGCCTAAATGTCACGGCATACAAGGCCAAGATGGTAGAACCTATTCAAGAGATTCAAATCCTTATTAAACATATGAAAGCATATTAACATGCTCGACAAAATGTGATATGATAAAATCACATAAGTCATTTTGGGATATACTAAAATTCCTTATTTATATAATCATCCCTTATGGATGAAGTGCCCACGGGCTATAACTAACGTCCTCTGGGACTAAAGACAGTGGTAGCCTACAACTCCCTGTCAAGAAAAAGGTAATGAACTTTGATTCAAACCTTGAAGCCTCGATTCTATAAAATCAAGGCCTACAAATTAAACTTGTCTAAGTGACTAGGCCTTTTGTGCTATTATTAACTTATAATTTAGGAGTATAATAAATATCCTGAATAATTATATATTTATCAAATTAACCAATATGTATATTAGAAACATGGTTAATAAATCGTTCAAAAAGATAAAACTGTTTAAACTTCCGTAAAAACCTTGTCCTTGTTTAATTTTTATGTAGCAATTAAAACTACATGGCGGGGTCGGAAGAAGGGAATAGTCACCCTCTGGAAAATCGCGATGATGAAAGGATTAATATAACCAGAGGAGAACTTCGTACATTGATTGACTCGGCTGTATCTAAAGCTGTGAAAGAGCAATTCCAGGAGTATAGTGAGACATATAGTAAAGCCTCATCTGTACCCCACCCTAAATCCATCCCTAAAACTCCTCCAGAGCCTGATAACAAGCCGCCCTCAAAGAAAGATGACGATCGACATTCATCTAATGAACACAGTGTTCCATCCAAGAGAATAGTGTTCGATAATGAACCGCATACCAAATCCTGTAACTATAAGTACTTTGTTTCCTGCAAGCCCCGAGATTTTACTGGGGAAAAAGGGGCAGTTGATTGTATGATTTGGTTGGATGAAATGGACACAGTTGTCGATATCAGCGGTTGCGCTGAAAGGGATGTCGTGAAGTACGTATCCCAATCGTTCAAAGGAGAGGCACTGGCATGGTGGAAGTCTCTCATTCAAGCTGCTGGGAAGATTCCGCTCTACAGCATGTCATGGGAACAGTTTGTTATTCTCATTAAGGAGAATTACTGCCCTCAACACGAGGTTGAGGGGATTGAGTCAGATTTCTTATCTTTGGTGATGACAAACTTAGATTGTCAAGCTTACCTCACCAGTTTTAATACCCTGTCCAGACTGGTCCCTTACCTTGTAACACCAGAGCCCAAGCGAATTGCACGCTTCATTGGGGGTTTACCCCCAGAAATCAAAGCCAGTGTTAAGGCTTCAAGACCTACTACATTTAGGTCAGTAACTGACCTCTCTCTGTCCCTTACTTTAGATGCGGTCAGGCTAAGGTCGCTAAAGAAATCTGAAGAAAGTAAGAAGAAGCGTGAGGATGATAACTCACGAGGATCTGAGAAGAAACACAAGGGAAACACTGACTCTGAGAGGTCTGGGTCTGGAAAGAATGGTCAGCGGACAGAGGATAAGCCAAGGTGCTCGACTTGCCAAAAACGCCACTTTGGAAAATGCAGAATGGAGTCCAATTCTAAATCAGGACCACCTGCATGTGGGATATGCAAGTCTAGGGAGCACAAGGCTGTTGATTGCGGGAAGCTCAAAGATGCTACATGCTACAACTGCAACGAGAAAGGGCACATAAAGACCAACTGCCCTAAGTACGCGAGGAAGCCCGAGTAAGCCGAGGGAACAAACGCACGAGTTGTCAGGATGAACGCCCAAGAGATGATGCAGAATAATAATAGTATAATATGTACCTTTCCTTATCAAGCAGTTTATGCAGAAACTTATTTGATTTTGGCACATATAAATATATTATGAATGATAAAGGTTGAGAACTGTTGTCTCCACCTGATTAAGACTCCGGTCGTTTAATGCCCGGTAGAAAGTGACGATGTTACGTCGAAAATGCTCCAACAAATCCTATATTGATATTAATATCTATTAGAAATCACTTTTTCTAATATCCTCATAGCAAACTTTTGGTTGCATACTTAAGGACTCAATATAAAAATCGAGTGGTTGCCTTAAAAATCAAGTCCATATTGTGAGTGATAAGAAGCAATTAATTATCAAGACTCCTTATGAGACAACCCTCGTAATTACACGTGTCCGTACGATTAATTAAAATTAAACATAAAAAAAAATGGTGGAACTGACCGTCCCCGGAATCGAACCCGGGTCTAGGCCGGCCGCACCCTTTCGCGCGCCCAGCCAACCGAGCTAGGTGCCTAGTTTGTGAATATTTCCATTCTAATTAAATATAAGCACATATAGTTGATATCTCTTTAATCTCTATCGATTTCGAATACCAAATGGTATGACAAAAACGCTATATGAGGATTGGTGTATCTTAATAAATTCCATAGATTGCTTCCATGCCTGATCAGTATGGAGGTTTAATGCATGGAACCACAAAGATATCCCAATGATCATATGGTACTAAAGTCAACTAATGGCATTCAAAGAAGATATCCATAATATAATTGTCCAAGTAAATATTCCCGATTAAGGAATTCGTGGACTAGTAACATAAATATGTCATTTTTCACAAGCAATGATGGATGAACTGGAGCTTGAGATATGGAAAATCTTTGTAACCTCCCTGTATGTTGGTCATCTTCTTCTAAGTTTACCCTGTTTGCCCCCTGGAGACAGGTGGAGTTAAGATTAACATCCCACTTTGGGTTAGAGTGTTGTAAGAACTCCATGTTGATTATGGAATAACCGAAAACCTGATCAAGTAAATTTTAAGATAGAAGATTCATAGCCTAACTCAATATCTTGAGAATTCGGTATAGGAAATTTTGAAAGACGGTTCATTTTGCTAAGGCATTGTTTACCGCAACCTTAATTAGGCGACGATTAAGAATCGCCATCAGCTGCCCAAAATCGTCGAATTGTTCGACTAACTGTAAAGATTAGCTATTCCGTAAGATTAATTTGGAGAAATGGTTGGAATAATCACCTCACCTTAAGATAAGCTTTCCTATAATAACTGCCATATAAGTATCAAGGTGGCTCCTTGGAGACCTTGTATAAATGGCATGTTAAACGTTTATTGTTAGGACAATAGATTGGTAAGTCCAATTATAAGGATCTGAACGTTGCCCAGGAAACAACAAATAAGATCATATAAATCCGTACTCGATTGTAAGTTGCCATTATTAGGCAGAGAATACTTCCTTTATTTCAGTAAATCTCGGGTCGAGATTTATTTTAAGGGGGTGAGGATGTAACACCTCGAAAATTCACGTCCTATAATGTGTTGACACGTGTCATAAAGTTTGAACGTGTGAAAGAATGTTATAAAAGGACTAAAGTTGACAAACATGGAAAGTATGTGTTTATACGGATTCTAAGTGTCAACTGTGAATAAATATAATGAACATTAACCCTACACAATGTTCATACCTTCAAACGAATGAATCATGGATCATACGAAGCTAAAAGTGAGAGATTACAAACTACAGGGGTTAATGTGTCAACATGTTAAAGATATACCTCTGAGTGACCTTTTGACAAACCCGAAGCTTTGTAAATGTAAATTATGCTCACTAGAATGCACGATTAAAATTTTATAAAGTGTCGTTATCGTATGAGAAAGTTGTGATCAAATTCGTGTGCGAGGGGTTAAAGCGTAAACATTGGAAATTAAGACTTATCGGGTAACCATAAAGTTACCCAAGGACTTAACAAAGTATGGTTATGTCTTAAGGCCCATAAAAGTCAAGTTAGAGGACTCGAAGTGCAAGAAAGCATGTTAAGATCAAGTGTAGAAGGATCAGGGATTAAAAGTGTCAAAAAGTGCATAAGTTTGCATTTTCGCGCATAACCTACGTTCTGAATACATCCGGACATCCAAAAATTTATGTAAGCATGACTACATTATATTTTAGTGTTTGCCTTAAGAAAAATCCATTCATCGCGTCATTTGGTTCGTTTTTCGCATTCGGGACCAGATTCGATGTATTAGCCGTTGTTTAATTCACAACCACACATTCTAAACTTGCTTAGTCAGCGGATAAGGATGGAATTTAAACACCTAAACACCATGACTTTGCAACACATGTATGGATGGAATTTAAACACCTAAACACCATAACTTTGCAACACATGTATGGATGGAATTTAAACACCTAAACACCATAACTTTGCAACACATGTATGGATGGAATTTAAACACCTAAACACCATAACTTTGCAACACATGTACGGATGGGATTAAGGCACGTTTTCCATGAAACGATCTTAACGGTTCGGGTATTCCTATAAATACCCCATACCTCCCATTGCTAAAATCACTAGAAACTTGATTTGAGAAACTCTAAGTTGAAACATTTGTTTCATACCTGAGATTTTTGAATCGAGTTTAGCATTCGGGGACCCTTCGTAAGTATTCTTTCGTTCTTTTCCTTATTTTATTGCTTTTCGAGTCAGAAAGTCAAACTTTGTTTGACTTTCAGCGTTGACCAGTAATGGTCAATGCGAAGTTCGTTTGAACTTCGCAACGTGAGTGTAATCACGTTGGTCATAGTCCCTTGGGACTATGCCCACTGATTACCACGTTGTCTAGGGTCGTAGGGTAGGCGATCTAATAAATCGCCTATACCTTCGAACCCGACCCAGTTTAGTCGATCATTAGGATCCGACCAAATACATTAGGTGACCATAGTATGTAGGGAATAACCTTCCGAGGTTATACCTTATGGTCACATCGTTTATGTAGTTGTATGACAGGTAGTATATATGCCTTAGGTAAATGACCAAAATACCCCTACGGGGCTTGAATTGAGATTAAACTCGTTTTGGGCATAATGGAAGGTATCCTACTGATACCACAACATATTTAAGGCATATTAACTTAGGAAACCTGTTCGTGATCCATTCGGTTACCCGTTACGCTTATTACGCGATCGGTTCGGTTTATGTAACAAGTTTACATAAATTAGCCGAAACGGGTCAAACCTTATCGGTTTTATCTCAAAATCCAGAATGTGTTGAGTTTTCCCATATTATACAAGTCTCCAAACTTGTCGGGTCTAAATCACATTCTATTCCGGTCTTCGCTTAATCGTGCGTAAGAACCGTATATTCCCTTAAGACTAACCGGTCTAAGCTTAGGCTTAATTAAAGACCCGTTAGCATTCTAATTAATTATTTGTACCATCATTCCAGACTAGAGCTTTCCGGTAAATTGTACCTACGCTTACTTAAGTGACTACGGCTGAGTTATTAGATTCTTGCTATTTAAGACAGGAGCTAGCTCAGGTAAATACTCTTAACTTATTTTCCCTATACGGGCTTGGGATACGGTACTATAAAAGTACCGCTTGGTCGGGTATGTAGACATTTAAATCGGATTGTGATTAATGTATTACATAACTCGTTTTATTCTGTATTATTTGATGTATGGCCCTTGGGGGTTAATGACCATGTCCCGGATATCCTTGGCATCATTTTACGAAATGGCCACGACCTAAGCACGGGGTGTAGGCATACACCTGACAGCTGCATTATGTAAAAACTGGTAATCCACTCCGAGGTATCATCCTTGTGGGCATTATACCGAAACTGGTAATCCACTTAGAGGATGATAGCCCGTGGGCATTATACCTGTGGCGTGTCAGTTAATCTAGTCCGGCCCTACAAACCGGCCCTAACGGACGACAAATAAGTAAAACTGTATACAAGATTATATACAAATAATTTTCCCAAGTATAAAAGGTTAATTTTGCCTCTGTGCATTTTAATCAAATTACAAAAGATATTTTGTGCCATGTGCATCCAAATCAATTTTCTTAAACTCTTTTCAAATGAGTCAGTTGAGTGTATTTACCAGTGAAAACTGACGTATTTTTCCAAAAAGGTTAAGTGACAGGTACTGTACGAAATTGGTTGGAAGCTCAGGGCGCTAATAAGGAATCTTGTAAGTCCTAGGCGTCTAAAGTCTGTTGAACAAATGATATGTTTTAAGATCCGCCTGTGGATCCTTTACTTTCCGTTGTAATACTGGATATTACTTTATATTCGGATTGTAATAATATTTATCTTTTGCTTCCGCTGTGCATTTATATATTGTGTTGTTTGACTATTATGTTGCCAACCATGTCACGATACTCCCCCACCGGGCCCACCGGTGACACGTGGAAAGTCGGGGTGTGACAGCTGGTTCTGAAAATTGCGTCGGCGGTGCTGGGAGTGCTAGCATGCCTTGGTGTCATGGTCCTGTGCGGCAGTGGCGGGTGAAGTGGCCGTAACAATTGCAATTGATGCAATAGTGACAACTTCCTCCTGCCTGATGATGATAAGTGCACTTGTAACACAGGGGGAGAGTTCCAGTGTAGGCGCGTCTTGAATGAAGTGGAACTGCTCGGAGGGGTTCGGGTCGAGGTATTGTATTTGCTGAGCAATTTGGGCTCGATCTTTGTCTCTTGTGGCTAGACTGAGTGTCTTGCGGTGGTGCGTCATCGTCAATGGACTCATCAGAGGATTCATCGTAGGATTCGTCGGAGGGTTCGCCAGAGGATTCGACGATGATTGCTAGGTTAGCCTTCTTGGTGGGATCCTTGGAGAAGAACCCGACCAAGACTCACTTGTCATTGATTTCTGCGGCCAAGCGATAGACTTCTTCGATGGTAGTAGGTTTCGCAGCTTCGATAAAATCGCCTAGACACTCTGGCATGGCGCAGATGTACTTCTTGATAGCCTTATCGGGAATGCCAACTTGGCTTGGGCAGATAATGCTAAGCTGTTTGAACCTTGCTGTGAGGCCGCTGTTGTCACCTCCAACTTGCTTGATATCCCAAAGTTCGTCTTCTTGCTTCCGAACTTCGTGGGGAGGGCAGTACTCTTCCTTCATGAGCTCCTTCAGATCATCCTAGGAGAGCGAGTAGGCTGCATCGTTCCCACGTTTGTTACGCTCGGTTGTCCACCAGTCGAGGGCTCTTGATTGAAATACTCCGGTAGCGCATGTGGTACGAAAATGCTCGCGGCACCCACTCTGACGAAGGGTAACCTCGACGGCATCGAACCACTGGAGCAATTAAGACACACCTTCTTCTCCTGTGAAGGTCAGCGGATCACAAGCTTTGAACTTCTTGTAGGAGAAAGTAGACCTTGGCACGTTAGTCTTAGAGTCTCCTGAAGTTTGAGAGTTTCTAAGAGATTGAACTTGCGCAACGATTTGAGGAATAACCTTGGCCACCTCCTTGGCCACGAGTGAGGCGATCCTCTTATCGGTGTTTCGTCTAGCTCTTCTTCTGGCTGTACGTACCAAGGTAGAAGCGTTCGAAGGCATCTAGACAAAGAGATTTGGAATGAGATTCGATCATAATGATTTTGTGTTGCGTTAGCGATTTAGCGCGTAAAACTTGTTGCAGTTGATATAGTAATACGTATGCACATAGGTGCCACATAGGAGACACGAAATTCCTAGATTTCCACATATTCACATAAGCGTTTGCAATCGTACATCGTATAATAGACACATATATACTTATATGCCTGTGTAGATAGCGCGAGGACGGATTTAAGAGGGATAGTTGTTAGAATTTAGTTTTGTTGCGAGTATTAGCCCTTGTTTTAGATTGCGATGGCTGTGCGAGTTGTGCATTCGTAAAGCGGGGAGGCGAAAATCGGTAAGTCGAGAAATCGATAAAGCGTAAACTTTTAATTTGAAAACGAATAAACGCAATAAAATTCGATGATGCGTAAAAATCGGCGATTGCTGGCTTAGTATAAATAGAGTGCCCGAGGTTTTGAGGCGTCGACTATCCAAAGTGATTCAACTATTCCCAACGAGTTCGAGTACATGCTTTGGCTGAAGAAACACTAGTTAAATGACCGGAATCAGATAAACCAGTGGGTTAGGTTCTGCATAAAAAGGTTGGTTTCTCCTCGTTCGATTCAGGGGAACAGATCTTCTTCTCTTCTCGATAGCTGCAAAACAACCACCGTTAGACTCGCCACGGGGAGAACGGGGGTTCTCTCCGTGACCACCCTCCGGCGTGAGAATAAGTATCGGTATATGAGGAAGAAGAAGTATCAGTGAAGTGAATGTAACTTGAAAAATATACGTGAATTATCCTCTTATTTATACCTGGGGTTTGGGCGGGAAAACCTGTTATTGAAATATTGGTGGAAGATGCTAACTCTGTAAGCGGTTATCTTTTTCCTCCGTTAATCACTTAACGAATGTGTGAGCACACGGATCGCGATCTTTGATCAACGGTTAGGGTATTGCCACGTGGAAAATGGGCAATGGAAGATTTCCTTTTAATTCCATGCCATCATCGTGATCCTAAGGGAGCCTGGGGTGATGACACATGGCCAGACGGTTATAACCGTCTGGTGTCTGGTGATGCACGATAGAGTCTTCCAGAAGGCTGCAGTTGTAATCCTGTGTAGTTCCTTACTGTAGGGCATCAGTGAAGTAAATAATATCCAAGTCTGGGTGTTATTCATGCGGGAGTGTTTATCAGGATTTTTATCCTTATCTGTTAGCGCAAGGATTTGCTTGTTCCCTTTTGGCGCGCAGGTGTTTGCTTGTTTTTCTTCTAAGTTCTCTTTGTTGGACTAGTGCGCGGCCACGCAAGATCCAAAGAAGGTTAGAAGGGTGAGGTCGTGGTATGGTCCCAAGTACTTGAAGCGAGGTTTTTGGGACCTTACCCCTTCAAGTCCCCCCAGTCTAGTGTTGCTCCTATGCAAATAAGTGGAGCACTGGACTATGAGAGAGGTGCTTTTTGCTTTAGAGGTTTTGGCGCGAAAGTGGAGAATCTTTTGGTAGGGATAGTCTGACTCATGATTTTGAAAATCTTAACTTTGGTATGTGAAAGGGTGCAGTAATGACTGTTGACGTGTGACAGGATGTCATTGTCATTTGTGCATTACTAACCATGAGTCGCACGCGCGTGTGAACTCGCGTTTACTGTCTATTCTCTCCCTTGCCTCTGACGTTTAGATAACTGTGCCATCCTGAAAAAGGGGTGCTGTTGCAGTTATCGAGGCCATTTATGGCGGTGAGTATATAAGTGTTTTCGTCTGCCTATTCTCGTTAATCATTACTTTCTTGAAAACCCCTTTCTTCATCGTCTTCTTTATCAGTTCTCGAAAGGAATGCAACAATTTCTCTCTCTTATGTTAACCGGGGATCATCACGAAGATTCTGCTGAAGAAATGGCTGCTGATCTTCCACCGTTGAAGTGGTCCAAGGAAACCTTCGGTGGTTTTGTTCGAAATTTTAAATTTCCGTAAAGTTGGGATGCACGGTACCCTGATGAGGGTCAAACGGCGGCAGACGCTCAGGCCGGCTATATTACCTTATTTTGGGACTTCTTTTCTGCAGGAAATTTCCGATTACCGGTGACGAAGTTTTTTCTCGATATCGTGGATTATTACAAGTTTCACATCTCCCAGATGCACCCTATTGGTATGGTTAGGGTTCGCCACTTTGAATTTGTGTGTCGTACAATGCATATTGAGCCGACGGTCCCTCGATTTCGAGTTTTCCATCAAATGCACTGCTCTCAGGGGTTCTATTCTTTTATGCAAAGGGCATCTGCAAAAAAAGATCTTGCTGCAACCCCCAAAATCTTTTCATGACTGGAAGCAAAAAATTTTCTTTATCAAAGTTGGGGTTATTCCTATGAGAATGGTTTTTAGGGGAAAGTAGGATGTTCCCACTGAGACTATTCAGACTCCGACCGATGAAAATTGGTACCAGGATTTGAAAGACGTTCCGTCAATTTCCTTGCCAGAGAAGGCCCTTATTGGTGCTAGTATGAGTTTGAATTGGCGAATGAGTCGGGAAGAGAAGCCTGTGTATATGGAAGGCGACAATAGTAATATTTGGGCTTACTCTGTTTGCCCCATTTTCCTATTGATTGATTGATTTTTTTTTGAATTTTGCCTTTGCTTCTCTCCTGTTGTATTTGTTTCTTTATATGTTGTTACCTTTGAGAGAGAAGGTGGAAGAATGGCTACCATTCCTAAGAAACCTGATGAGAAGCTTTGGTATCATCGCATTGTGAGGAATTTCGTTCTTCCGCGAGATGATGATATGTCTGCGCAACCTTCAGCTGATGCTGGTAATTTTTCGTATCATAACGTTTTTTTTTGTTTCTGCGTGTTTGGATAAGTTACAATTTTTTTGTACCTTTTGGTAGGTGAGCTGTCTAACTTGGGCATAGGCCCTGAAAAGAAAATTCGTACGCCTGCTACTATTTCTGCGCCAAAAAAATTTCATGTGGAAAAAGCTCAACCTTCTAGAGCCAAAAATGTTGGAGGAGAGAAGAAAGGTACGCGCCGTTCCTCTGACTCCTGGTGTGATTATGTGGTGGTGTCTGATTCGTTAGAGGGTCTTACGCCTGTAGTTGTGAGGAGACCCAAACCAGAACCTAGGGATACTGCTGATATTCTTCCATCAAATCCTGATGACCCTATTGATTTAGAGTCAAGTCCGGAGCGTTTGTTGAGGAGGAAGGCGGGTAAGAGAAAACAGTCTGATGCTGAGGTTGAAGGTCCGCCAAAGAAGAAAGTTCAGAGGAAGACAATTACCATATGGGGCAAAATTGATGCCTTTGCTGTGAACCCGCTCTTTGGTAAGAGTTTTCTGTTTTCCTTTGCGCATATTGTATGTTTGTGATATATTTTCCTCTTCTGCAGAAAAACCAAAATCTCCTGTGCATACAGAACCAACATATGTGGTTAATGAGGAGCTCCCTCCCTCTCCTCCTCGTGTCTCTGAGCAGTTAGAGAATACTGAGGTCCCTGAGAATGAGGCGGAGAAGAATGCTGGTGTAGAACCCCTTGAGATTAAAGAACCAGCTGATGCTACTGTTGATGCGGAGAGAATTACTAAACCAGAGGTTGCGGATGTTGGTGCTGGTAATCCAAAAACTCATGAAGTTGCTGCCCAAGATTCGGAGAAAGGGAAGTCTGCTCAAGTGATCCCTGTAACGACATCTCCTTCTATGGCTTCTGGCTTTATGCCTGATAATTTTGAAAAGGTCTCTGCCGAGGACCAAGGTTCGTTTTTGATGCTGACAAAAATTCTCCAATCCGCCTGGATGAGACTCTGGGGGAATTATTATTATAGAACATACTCGGAGAAGAACGCCTCTGAAGTTCATGTTCCTGTTTGGAACTTGAAAAAAGGTGACACCTTTTCAGACTGGCGTGTATGCCGAGACTGGTTACAGGGGACCTTTCCGCCTGGGGAAATTAAGTTTCAAGAGGGACGCCTTCATTGTGGTACCCGTGGAAAAATCCACAGTCATCCTGAGTTAACATCTCGTTGTTTTAGATCATGAGTTAGTATTTTGTCCGTTTTGGACTAGTTACTTACCAAATTTCGGGACGAAATTTCTTTCAAGTTGGGGATGATGTGACAACTCGTGATTTGAAGGGTCGTTTCCTTGTAAGGATTTCTGGTAACTTGTGTGTACGTGTGTTAATAAGTTAAAATATTTAATTATAAGTAAATGATTATGATTGTATGTGTTTCAAGCATGTATACGTATGCATGTAATTAACTGGGTATAACCATCTAATCCGGTTCGCAATTAATTGCAACCCAACTCGAACTGTACGAGCATTCAACCCGATACCCGCTAGCGTGTATGACCCATTTGCGGCCCAACCTCCAAACTCAAAGCCTTTTTGTTCTCAACCCAAACCGCTACCCTTGCCCAATTGAGTTGGCAGATCAATCTTATGGGCTTAAGCCCAGCTAATCTCAAATATATTGTGCACGTATTATCCTTTGCATAACCTCAATACAAAAACAAAACCCTACACTTCTCTCATGTGTGCGTGCAACAGCAGAAGACCCCCCTCTCGAGTTAGCATATCATTCGGTCACATTCTTGGTGAGTGGTCCTTATCTATTGGTATTCATGTTGCATAATAGTGCTTATATGTGTAATTTATGTGTAATGAACCATGTTAGGAAGTGATGATTATATTAATTAATAAAGTATGTTTAGTAATCATATTTTCTAGGGAATTGATGTATAAGTTGGTAGTTTTGGATCGGTCCAGTGATATTGGAAGTATATGGTCTGATGAAAATTGTGAATATATTGCATGAAGTTGTCGTTTTGTTAATTGATCTAATCATATCATCGTACTATACACATGTAATCTTTGTAGGCCACTAATTTCATATTATTCATTATGTATTCGAGTGTGAGAATTAATGTCTGACAGGCCATCACATGGCTTAGTTAGATTCAAAAATTAACACATAGTTAGCGGCCCACTAAGAGGATATTTTGAGTATTGTTGGCGGCTGTGATGATAAAGATCATCCTATTTCATGTGAACCATAATAAAGTAATGTGCATATTAACATAATATTGTCAGTAAACATGTGCCATGAATGGTGAAATCATATGTGTAATTGGGAAGTGGAGATTTGTGTAAGTAGCAGCCTACTTTTGGGTAGTAGGCATAACATGATCTTAATGCACAATAGGATATGGGATGAGGTAGTTGGGCCGGACATAGGGCTGCATAGCCTATTCGATGTGGTTAGGCCGCACACAATTATTAAATACACACACATGTATATTGTGTAATATGTATATGGTTACACAGTTGTTAAACTTGAATGCATAAGGTTTGATAATAAGGTTGATGCTTGGGCCGAATAGATTTAAAGAATGAAGTGATAGTGTGGTGATTTTATGTTAACTAATTATTGAGCCGTACATGGTCTGGGTCGGGTTATATTTTAAGGACTATATTAGGTTTTGTGTAGTTATGTTGTTTTGTGTTTGGGTCGGTAGTTGTTTTGGACTGTATGATTATCAAGTCAAACATGGTTAATGAATGTTCATACAACGTGTTTAACCGATTAGACTAGTGTACGGAGTAATTGCCACTATTTGTATTTTTGGTGTGCACTATCTGATGAATGAATGAGAAACGATACGTACTGAGCTGTATGCGAACTGACTGTTATATGTGCAATTATCATAGGACTTGGTTAATTGCCTGGTTAAACGAGTAATTAATTCTACCGAGCACTCTAAGGTGAGTTCACTGCTCTTTTCTAATCATGCGTCCCGGTGGTTTGGGACATCTGGTAAACGTTTCTAAAGGGAATACTGGGTAAACAGTTAAATTGGGTTTTGGTTATTGAACATGGAATCTATCATTATCGGATTGCCTGTAGGGCAATGGGGTAATTAGTTGATAGCGCTATTAGGTTGGATACCTCGCACCGGGCCGTAAGGACGGGCGCGAACTAATTATCTGGACATCATTACCAATGCTTGGTTAGGGGCATTGGGGACTGGACACACTTCCAGGTTATTAAGGGACACACTTCCCGGATACATATGGGCACACTCCCTAGGGTATCTCAACAAGTCGGATACATATGGGCACACTCCCTAGGGTATCTCAACAAGTCATAAACAACATCATATCACAACGTTGAATTGGCTTAACATACATCTGGTAACAAAACACGTTAACAAAACTTTGAACTCACCAGCGTAGTCTGACACACTTGTTTGCATGCTTGTAGGTCGTTAGCTGTTGTGCATTGGGACTTGCTGTCTGGAGAAGTTGGAGTGGGCATGGTCTTACTGGACGAGTTTACCTTATTGATTTCTGATACATTACTTTGGGTTTCCAACTATTTACTCTGCTTCCGCTGACTACTTTGGTTTTCCTTTAAACTTACAGACAGTGTTTTATTTACAATCAAGTACTTTATCTTTTAATTGAATGCGTTTGATATAATTAGTGGCTCGTTGTTGGATCGTCGCACTCCTAATAGGGACATACCCTAGGTGGGAATTTGGGGGTGTGACAGTTTGGTATCAGAGCCACTGGTTATAGAGAACTTGGTTTTAAAAACGTTTTTATAAAACCAGACTATAACCGAACAACTTCGAAAATCGACCATGACACTCGGCTCCAGATTGCAAGGTTTGTCTCTCGTATACTCATTGTACTGCGTAACTAGTGAACACTTACATATGACATTGCATGTGATTGCACGTTTAGCACAACAGTATGAATTCATTACTTGTATGTGTTATGTGACTGATAGGGCGGTATTTCCCTAAACATTCATGACTTAAATTTCGTGATGCTCTTTGTTTGCTACTCGAGTTTGAGGAACCATTTGACATGAGTTAGGAGGAGCTGAGATGAGCATGCAATTCACAATATTATTATGGGTGCACACATAATAATAATGTGGGGTGCATGCGAGTCCCAGTGAGGCTTAACAAGTGAAAAAGGGGTTCTGCTCCGTTATTTGATCGGTGTGAAATACAACAGTCTATAGGAGTCGTAGCAGTGATTGTCTCCTACTTGAACGTAATCTTTTCACTCCTCTTTGAATCCTTTCGAATCTCGATGCTATCAAGTATGACCTGAACACCCATCTGAACGCCTAGCGAACTGTGTAGAATGTTAGGTGCTAGTACAAACATTCCTGAGTTGGATGGCTCAGCGTCAAAATGAATGGACTATACCTTCCTCACCTATCTTTGTTTGTTGGAACTTAGCGTGTTGACGCCTTAGATCCCGAAGTGCGATCACTTCTACAACACTCTCGCAACATGCCGTGTATTACTCAGTCAACTTGTAAGAACGATGGACAAGAGGGTAAATGTAGTACTTTACCGACTTCAACATTTGAACGACCCTAGTTACCAGCAATGAACATCAGAGATTTGACCCCAATCGAATCCTTAACCCTAGCCAGCGACTTATGGGAGTCAACCTTTTACGAATTAAACGGGACATGAACGATAGCATTTGACTTTAAAGTGGAATGTGAAACTTCCCACGCAGTGAGTAGTGCCTTAGTACGTGACACGGAATGTGAAAGATGGACCCTGTCGGTGAAAGATCGTAGAGCTCCGTTTCAAACAATAGCATTAGAGGCAATAGTCATGGAAACATCATTGCACTTGTAATGGTAACCAACAGTATGGAGATGAAGGTGCCTACGACATGGAATGGCCGTGTTAAATCAAAACGACCACAACCAAGGAAACGACGATCGTATTGGAAATCCTCGCAACGAGTACAACAACACTGGAAATGATGCTCATAGAGGGGCATTTAGGATTGGCGTGGGTGACGCCAGGATTATAATAACATGGTGGTCCACACGTTCTTGGTAAAGAATCACTTCGTCTCTGTTCTATATAACCCTGATGCTTCTCGAAACCCAACCTGTTGTGGAATTGGCTGATAGCAAGTTAATTGAAACCTCATATGTCCGTTGGGATGTAAACTCGACCTTGTGGGACAAGTGTTCGACGTCGACCTTCTTTCTGCTATCCTCGATAGTTTGATGCAGTAGTTAGTATGGATTGGTTATCCATACATCGCGCGGATATACCCTGTGAGAAGAAAACTTTGCGTATCCCTCTCCCTAGTGGAGAATCGTCATCTGATCCAAAGTATCAGAGTTGTGTAAAGGTTAGCATCAATTCAGTGTATACGGAGGGATTACCCCGCCATTGTTAGCAACCGATACTGATGTTAAGGCTAAGGAAGAGAGGATCAAGGATCCACCAGTTGCTTGTGATTTCTTCTGATGAGCTACGTGAAGAACTTCCATGATTACTTCCACAACTGTTAGGCAGAATCTCAGTTTGATCTCACGCCAGATGCAGCTCCGAATACTCGTACCCTCACCGTCTTGCACCAGGAGGGTTGCAAGGACTGTCTAATCAACCACAGGAACTAATGAACGGGAGTTTTGCCGGACCTAGCTTTTCGCTTTAGGGAGCCCCAGTTTTATCAGTGAAGATAAGCCTTTTCGTATGTGTACTGATTATCGAGAACGTAACAAGGTGGCAATCATAGACCGTCACCCTCTATCTCGCATCGACAACCTGCTTGACCCGCTGCAATGATCGAGCTTCTATTCGGAAACCGACTTAATATCAGACTGTCACTTGATGGAAATCCAAGGGGAGGATGTTCCTAAGACGGCATATTGAATGCAATGCGGCCATTTCCAGGAGACACAGGAAGAATTATTCTATGACCATTTGGGATAAACAACACATCAAGCAGCTTTACGGGTCACATGAATCGACCGTGTTTACTAAGGACGTCTTGAATCATTTCCAGGAGATAGGAGCACCATGAACGGCACTTGTATTTATCGTAGAGCTTCTAGGGGAGGAGCATCTACGTGCGAAGTCTACCTAAGTGTCACTTCAGGATTCGGGAAGTACACATTTTTAGTCATATAAACAACTAAGTGGGAATACACGTGGGTCTCGCTAAGATCCATTTTGCTAGAAACTGATCAATATCAAAGATCCCTTCGAGGATAGAGGAATTTCTTGGTCTCACTAGATACTATCGCAGCTTAACCGCAAGATTTTCGAAGGTCGCACAGCTTAAATCTCTGTAGCACAACAGGGTGCTGTGTTCGTGAAAGACAAAACAGGAGGACGTCTTTTCAGCTTTCGAATCCTAACTCTGCAATGCTCTGAGCATCGTCTTTACCCGAGGGTATGGGTGATTTAGTGGCATACCATGATGGTTCGAATCAGAGTCCCAGTTACACGCCGATGCAACACGAGGAAGTGATGGCTTACGTAGTGAAATTACAAGAGGAGTTGCATGAATCACAACCTGCGATGGAAACCATGGTCTTTGGATTTAAGTTGGAGGCATTACTTGGACGGTAGCAGATGCACTACTTAGACCGATCACAAGGGCCTCCCGTGTACCCTGGTTCGAGATGGCTACATCAGTTAATGGCATCACTGGATGGAGCTTTTGAATGATTAAGGCTGTGAAACCTGAACGTGCACGAGTTTTGCAGCTCACTGTCGATTCTAACTCACCTGATCAGACTCGCTCTGTTCAAACTGGAGAACTAAAAGAAGAAGATTTTCAAGTTAAACCCATGCGGGGCATGGAGAAGCGACCGTTGGCAGGTCGGACGATATTCGCTACCACATGGAATGAACGTGGGTCTCATTATACGGCAACTGTAGGAAAATTGTGAGGAGCAAAGCACACCGGCCTCGATATTCTAGTCGTCTGGGTTTTGATGAGAGACTTTAGGACCTATAAGATCTTGTACTGGTGATCGGGCATGAAGGCCTCCCTAGCTATGTATGTGAATGATGTTGACTTGAGGGAAAGTCAGGGTGGAGTATCAGCAACCAGAAACACCTATATGGAAATGAGAACAGACTGCCATGGATTCTGTCACTAGTCTACTTACAACTCAAAACGGAAACAGCATCACCTGGGTGATCGTTGATTGCCTCACGCTACTGGCACGCCTTCTTGCAACCAAGGAAACTGACGAGTCTTCACAGCTGTGGACATTCCCCTGAGAGAGGCAGCTCTTAGGCACGAGGTGCCAACCCCTGTTGCTTTTGATTGTGAGATATACCTGATTTATGACAGGCAATACACGATACCCTGGGCTCACGACTAGACATGGGCATTGCTTATCACCGTAGGACAAACGGTCCGAGTAAGCAAACCACCTGGACACCCGAAGACATGCTGTGTGCACGTGTGTGATTGAATTTTGGGAAACTTGAGGGATATTTACCTATGGCGACAGTTACCATTCTAGTATTC